>CAUYTI010032713.1:0-26455 GCA_963575145.1 Galago senegalensis | reverse complement strand
CCCTAAAGTCTAATCCCAGCAGAGAAACCAGAATGATTGTTCTATTCAAAATGAATGCAAGGTTGATGGAAGTGTTTCGGATTGTGTGTGAAAACCCCACACTGTACCCCAGAAGTGCATTAATGTACATAGTTACCATTCACTAATAAAAAACAAAAAAAACAAAACAAAAAAAAATGAATGCAAGATCTTGTCATTCTTCATCATAAAATCCTCCAATGATCTTCCAACTAACTTAGAACTAGATTTATCTCATTATGGTTATAAAGCCCTACATACTCTTCTCCTGAATTTATGTGGCCAACTCTGTCATTTAATTCAGGAGTCCACTCAAATGCCACTTCCTCAAGGAGGCCTTCTCTAACCACCCTAAATCAGCATTGCTCACCATTTTATCCTGTTGTTTTGCTTCATTTCCCCCTCCACAGGACTTCTTACTACCTGATTATATTATACAATACAGGGTGGACATAAAGTTCATGTGCAATTTACTATGTTAAACTTTTTTAAATTGCCCACGAACTTTATGTCCACCCTGTATATTACTATTGAACAAATAAATGAATATTGTAGAAATTTAAATTGGAACAATCTTTCTTAAAGTAAGTAAATATTGATTGAATGTTTTTTCTGCACCGGATATTGTGTTATGTACTTCTCTACTACGCTCCCTTCCAAAACTCTTCTCTTGCCCCTTGTAACCTCTATTTCTTTCATTTCTCTACTTCTGAAATTAACTAAAACCCTGAGACTTCAATGATACTGATGACTCCTATATTTGTATATTCATTTTTCTATGTCCAGTACTGTATCCAACTATATACTCTATATCTACACATATTACAGATGCTTCAAGTTCAACACATTCCTAATTGAACTAATTAACTTTGTTCCTCAAAACTTCTTACCTTCTAGGGTTCTCAAGCTCAATAAATGGTAATACTACCCACTCAACTGCTCAAGCTATAAGCTTATGAATATTTCCTGTCTTTTCATTCTCCTTCACCTCCTATACACTCATGCAATGAATCAAAAAGTCCTGTCAAATCTACCTTCTTAAAAATTCTTTCCAATTCAGGTGGCACCTATGGCTCAGTGAGCAGGGTGCCAGCCCCATATACTGAGGGTGGTGAGTTCAAACCTGGCCCTGGCCAAACTGCAACAAAAAAATAGCCGGGCACTGTGGTGGGTGCCTGTAGTCCCAGCTACTTGGGAGGCTGAGGCAAGGGAATCACCTAAGCCCAGGAGTTGGAGGTTGCTGTGAGCTGTGTGACACCATGGCACTCTACTGTGGGCAATAAAGTGAAACTCTGTCTCCACAAAAAAAAAAAAGAAGAAAAAAATTCTTTCCAATTCATTGTTTTCTACATCTCCATAACCAATAATGATTTACTAACCAAAAAGCTATTAACAATGCCTTATTGAACTACTCCAATAGTTTTTAACTAGTTTCCTCAGAAAAGCTTTAGTCCCCACTCCACTGTTTTCCTCACCTAGTAAAGAGTAATATTTTTAAAATGCAAATTTGATTATGTCATTGTCTTGTTTTCTATTGTTCTTTGCAGCCCTCTAATCATTAAATCAAACTTCTTAGCATTGCTAGGAACTTGCCCACCTCTCTCCTATCTCATATACTACCTTCTTCTCACTTTATTCCAGTCATATTGACTTTCTCTCATTTTCTTAAACATACCAAATTTAGTCCTGCATTTGCCTATATTGGTCTATCAAAGCAAACCAGTTCACATAGCTTACTCCTTCTCATTCTTTAACTCTCTTAACCATCACTTACTCAGTAAAACCGTTTTGTTTCAGTCTCTTAAAGTCAATATTATGTCCTTCTATAATACTTGGTACTATCTCTGAACACACTAGTAATTATTTAATTATTACATGTTTCTGTCTTCTATTTTTTTTAGAGATGAGGTCTCACTCTTATTCAGGCTGGTCTCAAACTCCTGAACTCAGGCAATCCACCTGCCTCAACCTCTCAGAATGCTGAGATGATAGGCATAAGCCACAGAGCTGACCTATCATCTACTATTAAAATATAAACTTTATGAGGGCAGGAATAGTGATTGTGTTATTAATTCTTTTTTTTTTTGCAGTTATTGGCCAGGGCTGGGTTTGAACCTGCCACCTCCGGCATATGGGGCTGATGCCCTACTCCTTTGAGCCACAGGCACCACCCTTGTGTTATTAATTCCTATATCCTCATTACCTAGCATATTGTGTAAAAATACTGGGGAGAAAGAACACATATCAATACATTTCTCAGTATATTCCACTGAGAAATAAAAATAAATTTCAGATTATTTTTTGTTATGCATCATTAATGTCATCATCCCTTATACTAAATTGTAAAATTGAGAGATAAATGTATTTCTTTTTTTTTGAAGCTTTTTTAAAAATTAAATCATAGCTGTGTACATTAATGCAATCACGGATACAGTGTGGTGTTTTCATATACATTTTGAAATAGTCTCATCAAACTGGTTAATGTAGCCTTTATGTCATTCTCTTAGTTAGTGAGTCAAAACCTTCATACTCTGCTTTTAGAAAGATTCCCTTGTACCCTTGTAGGATAAACCATGAAAGCGACCCCTCCAATCACCCTTCCTCCACCTGTCCACCCTCTTCCGCTCCCCTCTCCCTCCTCCTCCCCATATTCTAAGGCTATAATTAGGTTATAACATTCCTATGAAAGCTATAAATTAGTTTAAAAATGGGGCTGTGTACATTGGATACTTTTTCTTCCATTCTTGAGATTCTTTGCTAAGAAGAACATTTTCCAGTTTCATCCATGTAAAGAGGTATATGTATTTCAATCATGTTTATGACTTAGACCTATATTGCTCTCCCTATTGCACTCCTATTATAAAATATGCTGGAGCTGTTGACTAGAAACTTTTGAATTTGTGCTACATACCACTTGATAGTCGCACATTATTCAGCCAATGCCAAAATGCTCCAAAGTACTTTTAGTTCTTCCTACTATAATTTTTCAAATCATGCTGGGTAAGGTCAGGCAGAGTTGACTCATCTTAGAAAATACACTCATTTGACTTCACTTACTTTTACTTTCAAATGTAAGTTCATTACATTACAAAAAAATAAAGAAAAATTATTTTTTTCCTTCTCCTCTCTGGGATATAAAAGTAAGAACCAACTAATTATATGGTGTTAACAAGACATTCACATTACTATAAAGATACAGATATGTAAAAAGGAAATATGTAGAAAGCAATATACAATTTTTAAAAATACAGAGAAAGCTGGAGTGGCTACATTAATATCGTGTAAAGTAGACTTCTGAGTAAGAAATATTGTCAGGAATAAAGAGGGACATCTCATAATGATAACCAGATCAATTCTCCAAGAAGACATAGTAATTCTAAGTGGGTATACACCTAACAACAGGACTTGAATATACAGGAAGCAAAAACTAAGAGAAATGAAAGGAGAAATAGACAAAATGTGTTTATAGTTGAATATTTCAACACACCTTTCTCAGTAATTGATAGAACAAATAAGTAGGCAGATCAGTAAGTGTATAAAAGATTTTAAAAACTTAGTCAACCAACTTGACTTATTTCACTTTTATGGAAAACTCTACCCAACAACAGCAAAATATACATTCCTTTCAAGTGTATAGGGAACATTCACCAAAACGAACCATATTCTGTTTTTTTGTTTTTGGTTTTTTTTTTTGAGACAGCCTCAAGCTGTCACCCTGGGTAGAGTGCTGTGGCATCACAGCTCACAGCAACCTCCAACTCCTGGGCTCAAGTGATTCTCCTGCCTCAGCCTCCCAAGTAGCTGGGATTACAGGCGCCCTCCAAAACGCCTGGCCAATTTGTGGTTGCAGTAGTCATTGTTGTTTGGCAGGCCCGAGCTGCATTCAAACCCGCCAGCTCAGGTATATGTGGCTGGCACCTTAGCCACTTGAGCCACAGGCACCAAGCCAAAAACGGACCATATTCTGAATCTTAAAACAAATCTCAATAAACTTAAAAGAGCAAAATCATACCAGGTGTATTCTCTGACCACAATAGAATTAAATTACTTATCTATAACTAAAATATATGAAAATCCCTAAATATTTAGAAATCAACAACACATGTGTACGTAACATGTGGGTCAAAGAAGAAATCACAAGTTAAATCCAAAAATATTTTTAACTGAATGAAAATGAAAACATGGCATATCAAGACTTGTGGGATATAACTAAAGTCCCTTGGAGGGAAATTTATAATATTAAGTGCTTATATTAGAAAAGAAGGATTCTTATCAACAATCTAAGTTTCTACTACTATTTTAACAATTAGAATAGAACAGCAAAATAAGCCCAAAGTGTACAAAGATGTAAATAATAAAGAGAACCAATCAAAAAGAAAACAGAAAAACACTGGAGAAAAATCAGTGAAATCAATAGCTATTTGGAAAGATGCATAAGCCTTAACTAATCCAATCAAGAAAAAAAGAGAAATTATGAATATCAGAAATGACAGCAGGAACATCATTATAAATCTCAAATATATTAAAAAGATAATAAGAAAATACCATGAACATTATGCCAAGAGATTTCACAACTTAGATGAAATTGATAATTTCCTTTAAAGACCAAATTTTTAAAGAAAAATAGCAAATTCAAATAAATTTATGTTGTATGAAGACACTGGATTCATAATTAAAAATACCACTAGGCCAGATTATTTTCTCTGGTTAGTTCTATAAAGCTTTTAAGGAAAGGGATAATATCAATCTTGCACAAATACTTTCAAATTAGAAAAGGAGGAGATATTTTTCAAGTAATTTTTGAGCCAGCTTTATTCTGATTTTAAAACCTGACTATTACAAAAAACAAACCTACAGAGTAACATCCTTTATGAACAAAACCATAAAAAATATTTAACAAAATATTAACAAATTGAATCCAGCAATATAGAAATAAAAAATAATGCATCATAACAAAATGGGGTTTACCCTGAGAATGCAAAATTATATTAACTTGTGAGAAAAATTTATAATTCACTCTATCATCAGAATAAAGGTGAAAAGTATATAATCATCTTAATACAGACAACAAAAATTCATCTGAAAAAATTCAAGACCAATTCATGATTTAAAAAAAATTGAAGAGAACTTCTGCAACCTGATAAAGGGTAGCTGTAAAAATGCTCTACTGTTTTACCCCTAAGATTAGGAGCAAGGTAAGGATGTCTACTCTTGCCACTTTTATTCAACATTGTACTGGAAGTTATAGTCTGATAAAGTTTGTGCAAGAAATAAAGGACATAACAATTTGAAAGGGGGCTGAGGTGGTTACACATGCAAGATGGGTGCAGTGTGGCTCTTCTATCTTCTTTGCTAGCTCAGTCCTTCACAGCCTTGTCTGTTCCACATGGTGCTTGTAGTGGAGAGTCGCTGCCAAGTGGACACTCAGTTTTGGGATCATCATGACTGGTTAGGAATACGTGAGCTTGGAGCAGCTGGCTGGCTTTGATAAATACAAGTACAGTGCTGTAGATACCAATCCACTTTCTCTGTATATTGTGCATCCATTTTAGAACACTATAGTAAAGGTACTTCCTACCTGACTGGCTCCCAATATGGTAACTTTTTCTGGCTTTCTGCTGGTTGTACTCAATTTTCTACTTATGGCTTACTTTGATCCTGACTTTTATGCTTCAGTACCAGTTTATAAACATGTACCTAACTGGTTTTGGGTTGTATTGGGCATCCTCAACTTTATAGCCTACACTGGGTGCACAGCAAGCTCACAGAACCAATTCCAGCATTCCCAAAGTGGAACTTTTGGATCATGGCCTGTATAGCTGGTCATGTGTTTACTTTGCTATAACTGTGGAGTTCATCTTTGGACAAGGATCAGCTAGTGCCAGTGTTTTTATTCTTTACGTCTTGCTATGGGCAGTTTTGTTTTCTTTTATCCTGTCCCACTGGGAGAAGTTGAACAAAAGGATACTTTTCCTATAATGGAGATATGACATTAGCCAGGTGACAATTTCTTTTGTCTACATAGTGACTGTGGTTGTGGGAGTTGAAGCCTAGTATGAACCTTTCCTGTTTAATGTCTTATATAGAGATCTATTCACTGCAATGATTATTGGTTGTACAATATGTGTGTTTCTTCCAATGAGTTCATTAAACTTTATCAGAAGCTATAAAAATAACACTTTGAAACACAATTCAGTCTATGAAGCTATGGTTCCCTTCTTTCTCCATGTTTGCTATTCATTTTGTCTACAGCATGTACCCTCTGGAGGCCTTCAGATATTTTAGAGACACATCCTAGAGCATTTTACTTTGTGGTTGAAACAGCCTTTGCCAACATCACATGTCAGTTGATCATTTGCCAAATGAGCAGTACCTGTTTTCCAATTTGAATTGCTTGCTGGTTCCTTTTTTTTTTAGTTGTCTTGGTGGTAAACTCAGGAGTAGCCTCTTCCATTGATAATAGTCTCCTGTATACATTAGCAGCCACTTTCACTGCCCATTGTGGAATACAAATGGTAAATCAGCTAAGCAACCATTTTTAGATTTATCCCCTCTCTTTGAAGAAACCAAACTCAGATTGACTAGGAATAGAAGA
Source organism: Galago senegalensis (assembly GCA_963575145.1). Classification (NCBI taxonomy): domain Eukaryota; kingdom Metazoa; phylum Chordata; class Mammalia; order Primates; family Galagidae; genus Galago; species Galago senegalensis. The sequence goes on along the minus strand of CAUYTI010032713.1, from coordinate 19,842 downwards.
AAAGAATATTGGGTGCACACTTCAGCAGCACATATACTAAAATTAGAACTATACAGAGAAGATTAGTAAGGTCCCTGAGCAAGGATGACACAAATTTGTGAAGCGTTCCATATTTTTATGTTCCCATTTAACAAAAAAAAAGATAGAAAAGAATATTGGCCTATAATCTACAGAAAGAAGCACTTTAATTACAGATGCTTTTAAATATTTCTCATCCATCACCATTGAACTAAACTGATCTCCTTAACAGACATGGGATCTCAGTATGTGTGGTACTTGGAAAACAGGAATGGCACAAATGATCTTGACTTGTGGAATTTTAAAACTACTAACTCCCATCTTATTATTTTTTTTTATAAAACCATATGACATTTTGCTTAAGCAAAACTAAACTAATCCATTAGACCAGCAAAATGTTCCTGGTGATTTTAACTTCATGAATTAATAAAGAGTTAAAATTTCTTTGTTTTTATTTTTAAAATCCCCCAAATGGTTTAGGAATATTGCTAACACTCAGAAAAACACAATATATTTTCATATTCAGTACTTTGTAATAGTAGGAGTATCAATAGTCCAGATTTAACATAGGGAAAAAATAAAAAACAAGATACCTTCAGCAACAGTGCCAGTGACTACCAAATAATATGTAGTTGCCAGATACTGTTTCCCTTTTGTCCTTACATGCTAAGAGAGCCAATATATATTTCAATTCTCTAGTATTCTGTCCCTCTTTGTTATGGAATAGATCTTGAGAAATGGTTGAATTTTCTTTTAAAAAAGAAATATTCTACTAAGACTTACTAGAGAATGACTTACAATTATAGCTCACCCATTGTAAAGGTTCCTTATTTAAATGTGGCCTTCCACCCCCCATAAGCTGTAGGTTGCTGAGACTTGGTGACTGTGAGCTATGATTATAAGAATACATGTAACAATCCCAATCTTATGATACTCACAGCAAAGGCTGTTTCAAGCACAAAGAATGTGGGTAAAAGTACATGATAAGAGAAATTTAAATGGAGTTAGGAATCTCATGAGCCTCCCACTATGACCAAAATTAGTTTTGTGACTCAATTTGTCAATCTTTCCTTCATTTTTCTCTCACTGTCTTTTTGGGGGTTGTGATACTGCATGTGTATATGTGTGTGTATATTTCATACAGGATATACCAGAAAGAAATTATCTCTTTCTCTACTTTCCCCTTTCTCCACTTGAAAAACATTTTTGACATATGGTATATACCTTACTGAGTACAAAAGCCCTTTAATATGACCTGGAGTAATTTCTGACTTTTGCTTACAAACATAAAAATCCCCATGTGGTTGTTTTATAGATTACATCTTTTCATAGCGTGGACATTTTCTTCTATTTTTTTTTTTTACTTTGTCTTTAATTTTGTGGTGGTGAAATTGACTTGCTGGTTTTATTTTTAACTAGATAAAATATTTGTCTTCAATGAAGAATGTATCTTAATACTTTTTGGGGATAGACTGTACACTCATAAAAAAGATACCACTCTGTTATGTAATTAAATTCACAACCATTATTTATATATGAATGTGACCATTGTTAAAGTTAGTGTATTCTGTTGAATTTTAGTCTGTTATTTTGTAAAAAACAACTGCAATTGATATTTCATTTTTTTTAGAAAATTTGAAAATTCTAATCATTGTCATTTAGGTTATTAGAAATTAATCAATGACCTAGCTCGTGGCTCTGGACTCACTTTTTTAAAATTGTAAAGGTTGACCAAGGCAGGAGCTATATGGCCAAGTAGAGGTCATCTTCTTGCCAGAACAACTGCTTGTGGAGCAGGTAAGAGAGAGAGGTAAAGGGACAGAGGCCCTGCCTCCCTACCATATCAGGGCAGAACTCAGGAGACCCCTGCACCATGTGGCCCTGATAGTTAACACCGGCAGGCTATGTTCTGGGAGTGCCCCTCCACCTCTACAGGTACATTGGTAAGAGTCACGCTTGGCCCAAGCCTGTCCCCTGACTGGATGGTTCTGACCCAATCCTCTCGGTCAGTTTGGCTCCCCATCTGTACATTGTCCCTGGCTTAGGGGCTCGCCTGAAAGTGCTACCCTTAACCCCTGCCCTCCTGGCATAGAAAAAAGCAGTCTGGGACTCAAGGTCTTCTAGTCTGTAAAACCCTGAAAAGCAGCTTCATCAGGTTGTGAGTGAAAAGAGCCACAGGAGAATGTGGCAACTCATTTAAATGGATAGTGGTGAAGAGGAGCCGGTGAGCTCAATGTTCTGGGAACATTGACCTTTGAACTGATATAAGCTCCACTGATACCACCATGCAAGTGGCCATAAAACCCTGCTGAGCAGGCCAACAAGAATGTCCCTGGAAGGTGTGTGGTGAGCTCCTTTTCCCAGGGGCCCTTGAAACTGGTATCACCCTGCTGGTTTATGGAAGTATCCTAGACTCCCTGCTGAATGGGCTGGCAGAACAGTAAGCTGCTGCTTTGTTTTGGTAAGTCCTGGAAGAGGTGTGGTGAGCTCCACATCGCAGGGCCTCTGAAACTTACATCTGCCCCTCAGATTTGGCATCCAAAAGTCTCTAAACCTGCTGAGTGGACAGCAGAAAAGCAATCTGCCACTTCACAGCAGCAGGTCTTGGAAAAGGCAAAGACAGCTCTGCCCCAGGCCTGTGAAAACGATATCACCCCATGATATCTGGCAGGCAAACAGCAGCTCTAAAATCTGGCGACCAGCTGGTGGAACAAGAAGTTGCTACTAGACATTGGCAAATCCTAGAAGAGGCATAGAGAGCTCTGCATTTAGAGGCAGCAGGTCCCAACATCAGCCTTCCTGCCTGGGTATACAAATATCCCTAGAGCCTGATGAACAGCACTAAAACCAGCAGACCATTGTGCCACTTGGTTGGCTCAGATTCTGCCCTCCAGGCCCCAATTGCCTCCTGTGAGGTGGCTAATCATGTTGCACTAGAATATCTCCCAAATCTGATTCAGGGACACCCTAACCTTCTACCTTAAAGTTAAAAAAAAATAAATAAATAGAAAAAAAACACACACACAGGAGAGAATCAACAAAAGAACCCTGCTAACATGAAAATTCAGAGCATATCAACTCCTCCGAAGGACTACAATAGAGCTACAGCAGAAAATGCTATCCATAAAGAAATGGTTAAAATGATAGAAAAGCAATTCAGAGTTTGAATGAGAAATATGATGAATGGAATTGAAGATAAAGTGGAGAAAGCAGCAAAAATTCCTCTAAAAAATCAATGAAATTAAAGACAAAATCACCAAATATCTAGACATAATTTGAAAGGATATATAACACAGCTTAAAGAATTGAAAAAGGCATTCACAGAGTTTCAAAACACAGCAGAGAGTTTCAAAAACAGTCTACACCATGGAGAAGAAAGAATCTTAGAACTTGAAGACAAGACTTTTGAACTAATCCAATCATTTAAAAGAGGCTGAAAAGAAGAGAGTAAAAGCAGAGCAATATCTTAGAGAGATATGGGACTACACAAAGTGTACAAACATACAAATCATTAAGTATTCCTGTGGGAAAATAGGAGAGTCCACAAAGCATGGATTCTCTAGCTGAAGACATTATGACAGAAATAGACACATTGTAATTAATCTGGCCAAAGTTAAAATGAAAGAGAAAAAATTGCAAGTAGCCAAGTGTAAGCAACAGCTGACCTACAAAAGCAAAATCATTAAAAACATTGAGGTGGGTAGATTGCATGAGTTCAGGAGTTCAAGACCAACCTGAGCAAAAGTAAGATCCCCTTGTCTACTAAAAATGGAAAATCTAGTTGGATGTTGTGGTAGGCACCTGTAGTCTCAGCTACTTGCAAAGGCTGAAGTAAGAGGATCTCTTAAGCCCAAGACTTTGAGGCTGCTGTGAGCCATGATGACATGGAACTCTGACCAGGTTGACAGAGTGGTACTGTCTCAAAAACAATAATAACAAAAAAGAAAAACAAAAAATTCCAAAAAAACAATAATCTCCAAATTAGGGTGACAGTGGACTTTTCAGGAGAAGCTTTACAAGCCAGAAGAGAGTGGTCATCTGCCTTCAATCTTCTCAAACAAAACAACTTCCAGTCTAGGATTCAGTATTCTGCTAAATGAAGTTTCATATTCAATGGCAAAATAAAATTTTTTACTGAAAAGTGAACTTTGAGGATGTTTGCCACTACGAGGTCAGCTCTGCAGGAAGCACTCATACCCATACTATAAACAGACCAACACAGTGGCGCCCCAGCAAAGTAAACAGAACCAGAAACTAAAGGACAAAGCTTAGCTTACACAGTGGTGCAAGTGATAAAACTGTGCAACAGACTTCCACAAAACAAGACAAACAATGATATATTTTCTCAATAAACATGAATAGCTTGAATTCCCCACAGAAGAGGCACAGGCTGGCTGAATGGATAAAAATCAGGCCTCGTATATGCTGTCTTTGGAAACACATTTAACCTCCAACAACAAATCAAGACTCAGGGTGAAGAGTTGGAAAGCAATATTTCAGGCAAATAGAAATCAGAAGAAAGCAGTAGTTGAAATCATATTTGCAGACACAATTGACTTTAAAGCAACAAAAGTAAAAAAAGACAAAGATGGACACTATATACTGTACACACAATAAGAAGACATTTCAATTTTTCTTAAATATTTATAAATTCAACATTAATGCCCCCAGATTTATAAAATGAACCCTTATTGATTTGAATAATACAATAACTCACAACACCCCACTGATAGAACTGGACATATTCTCCAAGCAGAAACTAAACAAAGAGACAATGGACCTGTCTCAACAACAACAACAACAACAAACCTAGTACTAGAACAAATAAATGAGATTAACAGATGTATTCAGAATGTTATACCTCCCAATACTAATGATTATATGTTCTTCTCATCAGCTCATGGATCATGTTGTAACATCAATCATGTTCTAGAACACAAATTGAACCTCTGCAATTTCCCTAGAATAGAAAATTTGCCTTGTATCTTTACAGAACACAACAGAATAAAAATACAACTCAGTTCCAATACAAAAGCACATCCTCACACAAAGTCATGAAAACTAACCAAACTTTTGCTCAATTTCATCTAGGAAGAATGAGTAGTGTGGCTTCTGATCTACAATTCACAGGTGACAGACTGCTGGGGAATGGTTCTTCAAGCCCCTTTCAGACCCCCTCTAGCATAGGGCTCAGCCCCACCAAGGGGTGTGAGGAAATGTTTGGAGGTTCCTGAATCCATCCTCTTTCTACTACCTTTCTCTGTTTGGGTATCAAAGGGCATAGAGAAGCAGTAGACAGAGGTCCTGGTGCCTCTGGCAATGGTTGTGATCCCACAGCACTGATGAACTTTCTAGCAAAATCCCCTTCAGTGTGCACTCCCAGACTCTTTTGCTATTGACCCATGTCTCCTAGACTCTAATTCTTTTGCTGTTTACTTCTGCCAAGTCTCTTCTCCACTCTCAGAGAGAGACATATTTCACTCTCTAAAGTGTCTTTTCCTTGTGATTTATGCAAGTACTTTGGTAGTGGCTGCATGTCAGTAAGGGACTGCTTTGTGTGTTTGGGTAAGTTTGTGCTGACTTTTTCTTGTATTTCTTGGTTGCTTCAACTGCATTTTAAAGGGTCTTCTCTATTTCCTTTTCCTCCAAAGTGAATCTCCATTGACTTTTCTATGTATTTGCAAAAGAGGACAGAACTGTCTCACTGTTAGCTAAATGAGAGACTGAATTCCTCACCTCTGAAGACAAGGGGCATTTTACTCCTCCCTGAAACGTATCCCCTAGCCTGGGGCAATTCCTTGATGCAAATGTGGCCCTATAGGGAAACATCCCATAAAGTACTTAAAAGATGGCTCATCCAGGAAATGCTTATAAGAGCTGATCACTTGGTATTTTGAGCCCTCTTGGTAGTTTTAGACCCCCAGAGAGAGAAACTGAAACATGTAAGAGGGTGAGAGTGGTTCAGTGGTGACACACTGAGAAGCTCCACCCACAAAGAAGCACACTTTGATCCAGGAACACTAAAGTTTAAATTACAGTTCAGTTCCTTCTTCACAAAAATGGATTTAAAAACCCTTTAAAAATTAGGAGAGGCAAAGAAAATGACCCCGGGCTTCCTGTTTTATTGGTATAAATGGAAAGATTCAGAGACATGCCAGGTTTTCTAAGTTCTCAGCTGGTTGTGATTAATTCTGGTGCAAAACTTTTTACTGAAGGAAATGGTCAACCTGCAACTATGGTGTTAAAATGTCTCTCAAATCCAATTCTTTCAGTCCTGACTTGCTGATATGAGTCATTATTATTTGTTGACTTTCTTAGGAGAAAGAAGCATGGTGCATATTATCAATAATCTGCCAGACTTAGGGACTTCTTTACCCCTATGTCTGATAAAAGGTCTGTTCATGATGGGGGTGATTGAGAGAATATTCCAGGGGACTCCACACTGGAATGTCTCTTTGGCAATTGAATGTGATTATGGAAGTGTGTTTTTGTAAAGGAAAGGCTAGGCAGAGAGAAATGCAAGTAAAGAAAGTACAAAAGAAGAAAATAATATTTTATAAAGAGGAATTATATGGAAGATTTTTGTTCTGAAATAACTGGAGGAAGATTTAGGGGACAAAAAATGAAAGGTCCAACCATGTTTTAGAGATAATCTGTGTGAAGTTGTAAAGTTTGCAAAAAGGAACTGTGGAATAATATATGGGTTAGAAAAGGGGAAACTTTACTAAACTTTCATTTTCTATCTCCTGGTTACTTTAAATCAACAGTCCAACCTTAGAGGTTACTGGAATAACCAGTTCTGACAGCATTGCAATGAGACTGGGGAAAATGGATGAAAATCTCATTGTCTGTAACTTGAACAGAGATTCAGTTCCAATGAGGCTTACACAAGCAATACATAATACCAGTAGGAGAGACAAGAATTGGAATCTTCTTATACTAAAGCCCAGCACTGATGCAATTCCCCAGTGGTAAGTAGTAACCACAAGAGGACACCTTGAGATATCCTGCAGTTAAGTTTATTTTGCCAAAGGGAGAGAAAATAGACCTGCTGACTGTGGTCTCTTGGACTACTCAGAAATTTCCAAGGGAGACATTACAACCGTATCTTGACTCACCAGTGACATCTGCTCCACCTTCTTCAGAAAGGGACCAGTGCCAGAGACTTTACCTGACTCTGCACAGGTGGTAATATAAAAACAGCTTGAGTGTGCACCCCATACTCTATCTGAGGTGAAAAAAATTAAGAACCATTTGGGAAACTTTTCAAATGATCCTGATAAGTATGCCAATGTCTTCCAAGGGTTAGGACAGTGTTTTGACCTCCCATGAAGATATAACTTTGTTGGCTCGGTGCCTGTGGCTCAAGCGGCTAAGGCGCCAGCCACATACACCTAAGGTGGCGGGTTTGAATCCAGCCCAGGCCTGCCAAACAACAATAATGGCTGCAACCAAAAAATAGCCGGCATTGTGGTGGGTGCCTGTTATCCCAGCTACTTGGGAGGCTGAGGCAGGAGACTCGCTTGAGCCCAGGAGTTGGAGGTTGCTGTGAGCAGTGAAGCCAAGGCACTCTACCCAGGGGGACAGCTTAAGGCTCTGTCTCAAAAAAAAAAAAAGATATAACTTTGTTGAAGCTTTAAGAAAGGTTAAAAAGTGGGGGGAGGGCTTGTGGTTCATAACAATGTCTTCTGAAAATGTTGTATGCAACGCGAGTGGAATTATAGAGAAAATGCCAGAATCAGTTCAAATTAGGAATGGGGTTTTTATTGGCTAGCTGACCAAGATAGACTCACACCTGAAAATTCTTGGCAAAATAATACAGTGGTAAGGGTTTCTTTCTTTCAGTTGGGGGGGATTGGAATTCCTAACACAAAGCAGTTTACAGAAACAAAGGGTGAGAGATTAACTCTATGGGGCAGGAGGTCGGAATCAAGCAACTACAAAGAAAAGCCAAATGGTGTTTTATGTGGGCCCTGCATCCTGGGCTGTCTCCACAGGGGAGATTAGATCAAGGGATTAGGATTGAGCCATTACAAAGGGAACCAAATGGTGTTTTACAAACTGTTTTTACAAGTGCCCACATCCTAGGCTAATCTGCCCTATCTTCACAAGGTATGTTTATTTAACACTTCCCTTTTGGCCAGGCCTAAGTGGTGAAGGAGTGCAAGATGGGGCTAATCTGGCCTTCTCACAAAAGACTAGGTACCCTATAGAGAGAAAACCACCTTAAAGGATGCTAAGTGGAGCCCTGAGAATTGTATTAAACTGCTTTCTATCACTCAGGAGAGGGAAGGAAATCCCTCAGCCTTTCTGAAGTGACTGACAAGGCATTGAAGATTTACCCAGTTTACACCTGACTCTTCAGAAGGCCAAACTATTTTAAAGTATAAATTCATTACTCAACAGCCCCAGACATTAGGAGGAATCTACAAAAATTGTCTCTAGGCCCTACCATACTTAGGAAAACCTCCTAAAAATGGCCACATCTGTATTTTATAATTAAACCAAGAAAAAGGAGAGAAGGAAAAGACAGAGACTCTAATCAAGTGATGCAGCCTGGCAGGAAAGCCACTGGCCCTTGTCCAGAATGCAGGGGTAACTATTAAAGATGGGCCTCTTCCCAGAAGTGAAGACCTCAGGGAATGAGAGCTCCTTCAGCCCCTGAGCTTGATTAAGTATGTCCAGGATAGCCTCCAATGGCTCTGGCTCATCTTATTACTACCAGAAAATCCCCAGGTGTATCTGACTGTGGAGTGACAATAAGTAAATTTTCTCCTACCTGCACTTCTCTTAATTCTTGGATTCTTGTCCCCCAAATTCATAACTATCAAGGGGGCGTCTGGAAGGCTGGTTACCAAATTTCTCTCAACTCTTAATAGTTGAGGAAATTGGCTATTCTCTATTTAGTCCTTTCTAATTATGCCTAAAAAGTCCTGACTCCACTCTTAAGAGATATACTGATTAAGGGAGGAAGATCAATTTATGATCTAAGACAGGATCCTATCTTATGCCATCCCCTGTTAAAGACATATGTTTAACATCTGTTAACCTTAAAATCATAGGCTACTGGAGGACAGATGAAAAGAATGAACACATGCTCAATCTGTTCATATCTTGCTTTTTACAACTCCTGCCACAGTTAAGATTGGCAAAACATAAGACCTGGATTCATCACACCAAAGTCACACCTTAACAAACCCACCATTACAACAGATGTCCAACCCAGGAAAGGCAATGTCCTGACCCCCACCTTCCTGACCTTTCAAACCCCTTTTTGCCTTTACCCATGTGTGGATTTTTTCCTGGCCCAGTTGGAAATGTTACCCCACCCAGGTGGAATAAAACCATTTTAATTGCACAAACTGGACCTCTGTTTTCCTTTCATCTCACACCTTAGAATAATCTTTCATCTTTGGCTCCATAACCTTTCACAAGCAGTCAAACACCAGGAGGAACTGGCACCTGCACTGGGAGATGTCTAAGGCAAGGTAGGGTTGATCTGGGGTCCCCACTATTTGAGTGGAAGCAGAAGTCCAATCAACCCCTAGGTGTTAGATTGCCAGCAGGCCTGCTGAGAGGTATATGAGACAGTGTGGGTCTGGTGTGACTGAGACTGGACACTGAGGGTGGGGTTCTGACTTCCCCTCACAGGGCCTAGGGGAGTGTTGGTTCACCTCCTATGGCTAAGTGGCAATTTGAGTGGGAAATCAAGGCAGCTCAAGTTAGGAAAAGCTTGGAATTGTGTGCATGTGAGTGCTTGGCCACTGAGATGGGTAGCAATAGGCAGTGTTTTTACCACTCCCCCCCCCACTTTTCACAGGGCAAAATGACGGTGTGACTGGCCTCTATCTGTATCCTTGTTTTTACCTTATCCACAATGTGTTTGTGGTTTGTCTGAGGGAAGGAAATGGGAAACATGGGGAAGTCAACCACATGGGGAATTGTACTGAAGAATTTTGAAAAAGGATTTACAGGAGACTATGTGCTAACTATGTCTCTGGGAAGATTGAGACCTTTGTGTGAACAGAAATAACTCAAATGACTTATTGTTGAAGTGATTCTAGTGTCCCTTAAGATAAAATTAGTTTTAAATCTGTTATTAAAATTCAAATGTTCAAAGATTATAAAACTGCCACCTGTGTAATATTTCTAACGTTGCTAGATTGACTTGAGCTTATGTTCTTGATTTTAAGCCTCTGAATTCTGTGAGGCCTAAGGACATGTACTCCATACTTAGGCCAGCAGCTACAGGGCAGTCTAGCTCACATGGTCCCTTCTTCCCTGCTCCAACTTTACCACCTGGCTATTCTGAGAGAAACTGGATGTTCTGAGTTTTTGCTTTCTGTCTTGGACACATATCCAGTCCTTGGTGGCCATCTTTGATGCCATGGGGCCATGTGAGACTTACATGGGGACAATAAAAAGACATCAGAAAGACATCAGAAAGGATGCCTGTGTTGTTTTTGTGGACTTTCTCCAGTGAGTCCTTGGTCTCAGGGATTCAAGAATTGAGCCCATGGACCACAGATCAGTGATAAAATGAGATTTTGTTGGACAGAGGAGCATGCAAAGGGAGTGGAGAGCACCAGAGCTTCTGGCAGGGTGGAAGAGACCCAAGGTAGAGGTTTCCTGCATCGGTCCTTTGTCTAGGGATAAACATTGGGCCTAAGAGAAATTTTGGTAGGACTTGGTAAGTTGAAAAACACCTTTATAAGCTGAATATTTTAACAAATGAATGAATGCAGTCCCTTCCCAGGGCAAAGTTGTTAGGTCTTTGCAGTTTTTGTCTAGGGAGGGGATCAGGGTGTGTGCTCCTCAATCAGGGGGAGCCACCCCAAAACATTTCAGGATGCTTTGTTCATGACCTTGCTAGAGCTCAGAGGGTGTGGCCTGCAGGATGCAGCCTGTTTGTGCCTAGAGATGGGAGTCTGATTTCTGAGCTCATCTGAGCCTGAAAAATGGGGGTTCCCTGCCTAGCCCTAAGTGGGAAAATCCTGTACCAATGTTATATTTCATAAAATGTCTATCATTTGTAAAATGTAATGATTTGATTGTTTAAAGTGTTTGAGAAACTGAGTCTTTGTCAAAGAATAAGATTCTTTCCTTTTAAGCATTCTAATTTATAAGTTTAGCCGAGTGAATAATTAACTTCATAGTAAACTGTGATCCTGTTTTGTGAAAAGTAGTTTTTTGAGAGTAAGAAAAATGAGACAGAAAGGAAAATGGCATTGTGTAAGAAAAGGATCTTGTGTGGCAAATTTTGTCCTGAAACAAACTGATTATTTAAGAAAGTGATAGGCAGGGAAATCCAGAAGGTTTAGAATGTTTGTAAATTATCTGTGCAGGATTGAATAAGGTTCACAAAAGGAAATTTGTGAAGGAATTTGCATGTGATTCAGTTGACTATTCAGTATTGCCTTTAGAATCTTTTGGCTTGTAATCATTTATTTTTCTTTTGAGACAGTCTCACTTTGTCACCCTTGGTAGAGTGTCATGGCATCACAGCTCAGAGCAACCTCAAACTTCTGGGTTCAAGTGATTCTCTTGCCTTAAACTCCTGAGTAGCTGGGACTATAGGTGCCTACCACAATGCCTGGCTATGGCTTATACTTTTGTTTGAACAAATGTTCTAAGCCTTTTATATTTGACAAACCTTTCAAAATCAAAACTCTAAATTTGGTCTCTTTGCCTGTGGCTCAGTGGGTAGGGCACCAGCCCCATATACTGAGGGTAGTGGGTTCAAACCCGGCTCTGGCCAAACTGCAACAAAAAATAGCCAGGTGTTGTGTCAGGTGCCTGTAGTCCCAGCTACTTGGAAGGCTGAGGCAAGAGAATTGCCTAATCCCAGAAGTTGGAGGTTGCTGTGAGTTATGTGACACCACAGCACTCTACCGAGGGTGATAAGCTGAGACTCTGTCTCTACAAAAAAAAAAAAAAAAAAGAAAAAAAGAAATATTAAGACCACTGAAAGTCTGAGAAAGAAATATTAGGCTTATTTGGTATGTAAAAAAATGTATAGGAGATATTGTCAAATATGGAATGGTAGTTAATTTTGTGTGGATTATGTTTATATATATGTATATATATATTCCAATATTATAAAATATTGGTCTGTCTTAGTGTATATTGTCAGTAATCATTTTAATTCATCTCAAAAGTGTTTTTTGTAACTGACTAAGTCCAAAGTTTGTTGTTCCAGAGTAATATTTGGAAAGACTGGTACCTTCTCTCAAATTTAAATTTCTGATGTCTTTAGAAATTAAATAGCATCAGGTTAAAAGAAAACTTCTAGGACTTTAATTAGAAAGCTAACATGTCCATGAGTATTGCTAACCTAACTTCAAACAGAACAGAAATCAGTTACATGGATCTGGGCTGGTTTGTTATGGCTTTTAGTTTGAAATATTGCTGATTCTTTCTGTGTTCTGTTTTCCAGAAGTGAAGAAGGCCATTTTCTGTCTCTTGAGATATTTGTAGCTTTCAGCAATGTATGGCAGAATTTGTATAGGCAGAATTTGAAACATTTATTTTTTCTCTCTCCTCAATTTCTTCAGAATTTGAAAGCCATTTCTAAGTATTCTTAATTTCTGACAATACAGTTATTTGAATAAGTTCAATAAGAATCTGTTTAGTTCTATAAGGCATTGACTATTTCTCTAAGGCTTTGATTGGAATAGCATTTTCAGAGGTGTCCAGACTATGTTAAGGAATTAAGGTTGACTTTATAAGGCCAATTTAAAAAAAGCCTATTGGAAAAACTGGCCAGATACCCACCAATAATATTTCCTGATTTGTGGTAAATAAAGAATATCACTTGATGACAGGTCTGGGAACAAAAATTTGCTTGGGGACCTCAAGAGGAGAGGAATTTACCCAATGCATACAGATATCTAATGGCACAGATGAAAACCTGGGCTCATGGAAGGCTTTCAAGTCTAACCTGAGATTCCTTATAAAAGGTTCCAGCAAAGCCAATTTTAAAGAAAAGCCTAGATGGCTAATAATTATTCTTTCTGCACTTTATGCAAATAATCAGACCCAGTATACTGAAAGTACAGTTTATTTTGGCAATTGAAATAAATCTGGTATAATATTTTTTTAGTAAAGAGAAAAATTAGAGAAAAAGAAATGGTTCAAAAGAGAAAAAAAAACCCTGTAGCCCACCTATATTGGATTCCAGCCTTATATGCAATGCCAAATCATAAAATGAGACATATCTGTTTTACTAAACTGATCTGTTATATGGGACTAAGAGACTGGCCAAAGGATATAGAATTATATATGGCAGTTATATTTTCTCTGAAGCCTTAAGACTCAAAAAAGGTCACTTGTTGGCTACACTGAAAAAATATGTGCAGTATTAAGCACTATCTGCTGTGTCTATACAGATACCACAGGAAAAATTGGAACTTGAACGAGAATTTCACAGTAAATGGTGTGACTGTAACACAGCCTCAAAAGTGGCCCCACACCCAACTGATATTCAGGAATATTCACTTGAATTGTCTAGAACTTTGGCTCAGTTCTGTAGGGACTCTTAAAGCTAGGTATTATCTTAAGAACTGTGCTAAGTCTGTAAGTAGGAATACTAATATTCATTGTGTGAACCTTAGCCTTGAAATTCAGAACTTGCAGATATTTGTAAGTTACTGCTAAATGCTTTCATTCTCTTACCCTGAACCCAAACTTGACTTTGTCCTTGCCAGTGTAAGGGAGCCAGAAAGCCACAAACGTATGCAAAGTAGCTAAGGTAATGCAGAAGCCAGATGAAAACCTTGAAAATTTCCATGAAAGGCTATCTGAAACATACAGACTGGCCAAATCATTGTATGAAGTTACTAAGGGGGAAGAGACCAGGCCAATTCAGTGGAACGCTAAACAACCAAAAGCCTTCAAAAGGCTAAAGGAAAATTTCAGGCCTACTTGCTAGGCCTCCCTGACCTGGCCAAGCCTTTTGAACTGTAGGTATCAGGAATAAATAGAATAGCCAAGAGAATGCTCACCTAGAATGTAGCATCCTGGGTAAGACCAGTTGTTTATCTCTCTAAACAACTTGATAGGGTCTCGAAAGGATGGCCTCCATGCCTAAGAACACTTGAAGCCACTGCCATGCTGGTGCAAGAGGCTGATAAGTTGACTTTAGGACAAATGTTAAGAGTCTAAGTATCATACGCAGTGCTGACCCTTATGAACACCATGGGGTATCATTGGTTGACCAACTCATGCCTCACCGAATATCAAGCTTACTGTGTAAAAATCTGAGGTTAGTTATAGAGGTTGTATGCATGAGGCCATGCACTTAGGACAGAGGCAAAAGAAAATTAAGAGGCTTCTGGGGAGATACTTTTACATCCCCCCCTTGGCCACCCTTGCCAAGAAAGTCATCTAGCATTATGTGACATGCAACCAACACAATGCTAGACAGGGACCATACCTGCTGCCTAAAATTCAGTCATATGCAGAAGCCCCTTTCAAAGATTTGAAAGTGTACATTACTGAGTTGTTCAGATGTGGAGGAAATTGGTGCTTACTAGCTCTGGTCTGCATGTACTTGGAGTAGGTGGAAGCCTTCCCCACCAGGATGAAGAGGACTCCTGAAGCAGTACAAGTGTTGCCCAGAGAAATCATCCCATAGGTTACCACCCTGGTTTAGATTTGATAATGGGCTAGTCTTTGTAACAGAAATAGTGCAAATGATAGCTAAAGAATATCACCTGGAAACTATATTTGACATATAGGCTTCAAAGCTTGGGTGAACACAGTGCATGAAAAAGGGCCATAAGAGCAGGAATTGATAAACTCTGCCAGGAAACAGATCTTAATTGGATACAGGCCTTAGCACTGTTCTTGTTCAAACAGGCCTCCATCAATCCTCTACAATTTAGCAGGTACCCCTAAAAGAACTGAGAGAGATTGAATGGAATAGTCAGTTAGAAGCACTAGGTAGAGTAGCAAGAAAGATCTCCCCTTAGGTAATTAACTATGTTATGTTCAGTCTTTTGTATCTGTACATCCTTTCTCTCTGGGGCATCGAAGGGATCAAGTCTAGGTCAATGATCAGAAACCAGTCCCTCTCAAACCAAGGTAGAAGGGATGCTACACCATCATCATGACCACATGCACAGCAGCAAAGGTGGAAAGGAAGACTGGATTCATCACAGCTGGCTGAAGAGAGCTTCACTGCCCTGTGGGAAGCAAAGGTAACTTTTAAGCCAGTCAACATGCCCTGCTCCAACCACATACTGGGAGCTCACTGGCCAACATGTGGCTGAAGACTGAGGAAGCTCCTCGGGGAACTTGTCTTAATTGGACTTTGGACCTGGGGGAAAGGGATGTGATCTGTGCATCCACACCACTAAAATAAATAAGACAAGTGTGACTCCTTTATAGCTTTTTTGAATGTGAAGGCACCCAGAAGGGAGTTTTCACTCATAATCAGACACAGTACTCAATATGTGACACAGGGAAAAGTGAAAACACATATGTCTATCAGCCCCCCATCACAGTACAATTAAAGACTGGGTAAAGAACCCGAGATGAGTCACAGTCCCTGAAATCTGAATGCTTGTCCAGACCAGGGAAATAGGAAATCCCAGCCAAGTGACTCTGAAGTTTACTGCCTGTAGCACCATAACAGGGTGCTACAGCAGAAGGAACCAGGAAAGAAACTATAGAACAGATCAGAAATACCTCTATGCCTTAGATTTTGTAGAAAAGTGATGTAAAGTAGAATGTGAAAAGTGAAAATTATAATAGTACCTGAGACAGTGAGAACTGCAGCAAAAGAATTGTTCTCAAAAGAAATAGTGAAAACAGGGCAGCGCCTGTGGCTCAAAAGGGTAGGGCGCCGGTCCCATATGCCGGCGGTGGTGGGTTCAAACCCAGCCCCGGCCAAAAACAGCAAATAAATAAATAAATAAAAGTTTTTTTAAAAGTTAGTATTAAAAAAATAGTAAAAAAAAATTGATCCATAGAGTCAGTGTAACCCCTGGAGCCAGTCTTGCAAATTAACATTGGCTCCTGCAGAAGCAACCTTATATTGAGACCCCCAAATTAAAATATATATGGAATCTCAAAAGTGGGGGAGTGAGAAAAGATACCCAGGAATGAAGAGGTGTAGGAGAACAGAGGTCTTCTCAAGGAGACCACAAGGATATGCAGGGTCCTCTCCAAGGTGACTCAACTCTTATGAATTTGTAGACTTAACTTCCTGGAACTTGGAAAGTTCCACTTCTGTGAAATCCTGTAGTTCTGTAGGGGCTGGAACAACATCTCCCACTGGATTCAAACTGACCAATGAGAAAGGTATCTGTTGGTTGGAACTTTTTGACTAGAGATAAAAAGAGAAAGACCAAGCCAGTTGAGGAGCATGGCCATTTCTAATTCTTCTATGCTGTTAGCTCTGCTGGCTAAATAAAAGCCTTTTTCCTCTTAAATATGGTGTTTGGGTAGGGTGGCCAGATGTCCTGCTTTTGGCAGGACAGTCCTGAATCTTGTGGCGTTTTAAAAAAGTCCGGAGTTTTGGAAAGAATGCACGAGAGGGCAGGAGAACAGGAAGGGAATATACGGTTTTCGGCTGCCACATGGCTATTTTGCCAGAATATGAGTTTTATATTATTTCTGTTAATTTTATAATGTTAAACTGTAATAATAACAAATAATTGTTGAGAAGTGATTATTGAGAACTGCTTATCAAAGTTTGCGTTGTTGTTAGGCCCTGCCCTGCCCCGTCCCCTGCTCTGCCCCCACCCCACCCTGCCCCCCAGCCATGTTGTCCTGCTTTACAAATGTTAAAATCTGGTCACCCTGTTTGGGTGCCATTTCTCTCCATTGGCCCTCATCTTCCTGCTACAATATTGTTACTGGAATTTCTTCAGTAGATCCCTGTTCTCAGGGATTCAAAGAATGAACCCACAGACCACAAATCAGTGGTAAGATAGCATTTATTAGAAAGAAAGTAATACAGAAGGAGTAAAAGACACCAGAGCCTTCGGACTTTACACAAGTCTGAAGTCTCCACATGGGTCCTTTGTCTAGGGGTATATATAGTCTTGAGAGTTACATTTTGGCCTGGACTTGGTAGGTGGAAAATACCTTTTCAAAGTGAATGAGTGTCTTAACAAATGAATGAATGCAGTCCCTCTTGCTCTGGGGCAAGGTTACTAGGTCTTTGCAGTTTTGGCCTCAGGGAAGGAATTAGGGTGTGTGCTCCCTACTCAAGGTAGAATCACCCAAAACCTTTCAGGCTGCTTTGTTCATGACCTTTCTAGAGCCTAGAGGGTGTATCCTGGAAAGATAAGCCTGTTTAAGGGCAGCCCGATTATACCTAGAGATGGGGGTCTGATTTCTGAGTTCATCTGGGCTAGAAAATGGAGTGGAGGGCTGTGCAGCCTTAAGTGGCGGGATCCTGCATCAATAACAACCAAAGAGAAGGATTTTTTGGTTTTGGTCTTAGTCAGTTATTTTCTTGGTTATATAAGGGCCAGACCAGCGCCATTTTGTCAATTACTACATAAGCTCTGTTCCTAGCCCCTCCACCACCCTCCACCCCAACCACCAGGGAAACCCGCAGGGCCACTTCCTGCTGCCTCCCCCACACCTGCTTGCACAGCCATTAAGCCGTTGATTGAGACACCTTAGCAGACAGCTGCCATAATAGGCAATAGGTTTCAGCCTCCTTACAGCTGCCGTAATAGGCAATAAGTATCAGTTCCCTTGAACAGCTGCCATAATAGGCAATAAGTTTCAGTCTCCTAACAGCTCCCATAATAGGCAATAGGTTCCTACTTCCTTGAAATCCAGGTATTCTCCTTCAACTACCTAATTAGGCTACACCACCTCTAGCCCCGGTTAAGAAATCCCTCCACCCCTCACCTGTACCAATCCAAATCCTCCTTTACTAATGAAATCATCAACTACCAATCAAAAGTGTACTCATATCCAACCCTACCCTTCTTGCTTTCTGTATCCCATAAAAACTTCCTCCACCCTGGGTTCAGGGCTCGTCCTTGGCTTGTAAGCCAGGAGAGTCCAGACCAGGGTCTGAATAAAACTCACCTCTTGCTTTTTACATCAGAGTGTGTCTCGGACTGTTTGTTGGGGCCACTTGAGAGAATTCTTCGGGCATAACAGTTACCTAATTTAAGTTGGTTAAGAGCTTTATTTATTGGTGTGAAAATTATTCTTGCTTTAGGATCATTTCTTTGTTGTTATATCCAATGTACCCCATGTTTTATGTCCCTTTGTACTGCATGCTGTAACTGTTATCCTCCTAGGTGTCATAAGGCTAATTATTCAAGACTATGACCAATTCAGACTCCCATTTACTGTGGACTTCTGGATTATCCTCCTCTGAGGAACCCCTAAGGTCCCCCCTTTTGTCTTTGCCCATATTACACAGGAAGCAGCCAGAATGGTCTTTGCCCCTTTTCTCTAACAGCAGTTAGGGCTTCTGTTAGGAAAGGGAAAACTGATACAGGTTTCTCCCTATGCAAGACTGAATATGAACCCCATTTCTAGGCCTAAGCTAGCTAAACCATGTTCTTTGGCCCTAAGCAGGTCCAAGAGTCAGTCTGACCAGCATCCCACCTAAACTGCCACTCTGAGTACAGAGAATACACCATAAACAAAACAAGACTACATTCCTACACAAGGGCAGTTTTAAAATTAACTTCTGCCCTCAGGCCTCTGGAGTCAATCCATTATTGTAGCAGGATAGAAGACTCCAGGCACCAGTTGATTAGAGGAAGCAGGTTCATTCCGGCTGGGGGGTAACTTGGAACAACAGTGTGTCTCCAAAATTGAGCCCCCCGACTCAATCTCTTGCCTCTCTTTTACCCACTTTTCAGGGCAGGAGTGCACATGAGGGTCATAAAACAAAGAGAGACATGACATCATCCTCAAGGTCCCAGGCTCAAGGGGGAAGGTCAGATTTGCCGTGTCCTTGAGACTGGTCGGACCACCTGCCCTCAAAGGCGATAGAAGTCCAGGGAAGTTACTAGGTTATAATCTAGACCCTGAGTATGGCAAGGAAGAAACATATAGACAACAGAAATGCCTGCGGCTTGGCTGAGGCCTACACAGGGTGGCTAGAACAGATTCTTTTAGTTCTGCTTTTACTTTCTTGCCTCATTATGACAATCCATGTTCTCAAACACCTCCTGTCTGCAGGGTAAAAAAAGCTATATGTTAACCCCTAGACCTAGGGCCAACAGGGTTACCCACTTGGGAACCCCCATTCAGCATGCTGAAGGCCTTGACTTTTTACCTCCCCTTATCAATAAAATCTGTCTTTTCACTTAAGAAAAACTTCCAGTATTTTTCAATCATAATTCTGCAAAATAAATAATAAAAGGTGCTTGAAAAGTTATAACTGCTCAGAAAATAACCTCCCCAATGAAGATAACTTTTAAAAGATATAAAAATATAGGTGCTTTTGTGAGAGCCAAACTAGCTCCATTTTGTTGTTTACAGCACAAGCCACAGTACAAGCCCCATTCCTAGCTGTTTACCGCATAGCCTTCCCGCCAGTGAAACCTGCAGGGCCACTCCCTGCTGCCTTCCCCCACCCCAGTTGCACAGCCACTGTGCTGTAAACTGAGTCACTTTAGGCAAATAGTTGCTATAATAAACAGTAAGTTTCTATTACCTTGAAATACAGGTAACCAGATTACACAAACTCTAGCCCCCAGTTAAGGGACCCTCCACCCCTCACCTGTACCAATCCAAATTCACCTTTACTAGTGAAATCATCAGCTACCAATGCAAATCCTCCTTTACTTCCTCCTTTACTAATGAAATCACCAACCACCAATGAAAAGTGTA
>CAUYTI010032709.1:0-18969 GCA_963575145.1 Galago senegalensis | reverse complement strand
AAACAACAATGACGGCTGCAACCAAAAAAATAGCCGGGCGTTGTGGCGGGCACCTGTGGTCGCAGCTACTTGGGAGGCGGAGGCAGGAGACTCGCTTGAGCCCAGGAGTTGGAGGTTGCTGTGAGCTGTAATGCCATGGCACTCTACCCAGGGGGACAGCTTGAGGCTCTGTCTAAAAAAAAAAAAAAAAAAAAAAAAGAAGGGAGAAAGAGATGTAGCCAACCTGGGCCCAGATTTTGAACAACACAGGACTGATGTGCAGCATTAGTTTCTATAGAGTGATAAGCCTTTGGGACACCCTAAAGCCAAAAGGTCAGAAATATTAGGCCTTGAGCAAGTTCAAGGTTTCTTGGCTGTACAACTTCTATCCTCTGCCAGGTGGTTCCTGGCTCCCTTTAGGAGGGGTATCATGCTGCCAGAATAGTTTGGAAATAATGGCATACACCTTCCTTGGCTGAAAGGGGAGGAATTTAACTGGTTAGCCCCTAGCTTAACCCTTGAATTTTCTCTGGTGTCCCTATAGACTGGGGTTCAAATCCCAGCTCTGCCTCTTCCTCCCTGATGACCACGGACAGCTCACGTCCCTTTGCTGAGCCTACTTATTTCCATGTGTAGAACAGGCATTGTGATAATGGGACCTCAGGCCTAGGGGAACCCCAGACACAATGCCCAAAAGCCTGGAGCAGGATGGTTGTTCAGTGAACATAGTTCTTAGGACAATTGTCCAGAGCCCACCCACTGTGAAGAGAGGACCCTTGTCCCAGACAGACGATAAGGACCTGCATTGAAGACCCCCACATTTATGTTGCTGGCCTAGGCCTGTCCCCAGAAACAGACTCACATATACAATGGTTTCCCTGAAGTTCACTTTTGGTTTAAGGAGCAACTCACATGATACGTACAAGGCTGAATTCTTTTTATTTTATTCATTTATTTTATTTTATTTTATTTTATTTTTTGCAGTTTTGGGCCAGGGCTGCATTTGAACCCACCACCTCCAGTATATGGGGCCAGCACCCTATTCCTTTGAGACACAGGTGCCGCCCAAGGCTGAATTCTTGATTTTGTCCTCCTCCCCTCCAAACTTGTTCCTCCTGTCCCCTTCCCCCTAGCTCAAGAAATGGTACCTGTTCTCTGACAGTTACTCCAGCCAAAAATCTTGAGCTCATCCTTGATTTTTCTCTGCCACCCTGCATCTAATTTGCCTCAGCCCTACCTTTAACCCAGGGACAGCATCCAGGCAGCCCAGGCCCCCTCATCTTTCCGGGGATTACTGACCAGCCTCCCTACTGGCCTTTCTGCTTCCTCCAGGGCCTCCCTTTAAAAGTTTATTCTCTGCAGAGTAGCTTGTGGGATCTGTACTAGTTTCCCATGGCTGTTGTAACAAATCACCACAAATCTGATGGCTTAAAACAACACACATTTATTCTGCTATTGTTTTGAAGGCCCGAAGTTCAAAATCAGTTTCACTGAACTAAAGTGAAAGTGGCAGCAGGGCTGGGTCCTTTCAGAGGCTTCTGAGGGAATCTGTTCCTTGCCTTTTCTGGCTCATATTACCCTAACCCAGGAGTCCTCAAACTTTTTAAACAGGGGGCGAGTTCACTGTCCCTCAGACCGTTGGAGGGCCAGACTACGGGCCCCGGGACGAGTTGGCTGCTAAGCAGGACAGGCAGTGGCGGCAGAAACACCCAGCAGGCCGGATAAATGTCCTAGGCGGGCCGCATGTGGCCTGCGGGCCATAGTTTGAGGACACCTGCTCTAACCTGTTGCTTCTATTGTCACGTCCCCTCCTCTTCTGCAGCTTTCCTGTTATAAGGACACCTGTGATTACCTGGTGTCCACTGAGATAATCTCCCTGTCTCAGGGACTTTGACCTTAATCCCATCTGCAAAGTTCTTTTATCCATTTTCACAGGGTCTGGAGATTAACTGTGGACATATTAGGAGCCCATTTTTCAGCCTGCCACAGGATCCTTTAAAAATGTAAGTTAGATCTGTCTGTCCTCTGCTCACCGACTGCCTTGGAAGCTTCCCATCTCAGAGTAGCAGCTCAGTCCTTACCATCGCCCAAGGCCCTCTGTGGCCCCTACCCTACACCTCTCAGCCTTTCCACCCTGACCCGCCCTCACTCACTGTGCCCAGGTCCTGCCGTCCTCCTTGCTCTGCCTTGTAAAGGTCAGATACACTCTTGCCTCAGGGCCTTTGCACTGGCCCTCTGGCCCTTGTCTCTGTCCAAATGCACATCTCCCAGACACCCTCATGGCCCAGTCCCTCATGTCACTTTAGCCTCAGCTCAAGTGACATTACCATGGAGAAGACTTCCTGGACCTCCCTATAAAAAATAAATACTCTACCCCTCATCTCTCTCTGGCCTCTCACTCAGCTTTATTTTTGTTTGTAAACCTCTGTCAGCATCTGGGATAAGTTTATTGTCTATAAGCTTGCTATCTGCTTCCCTACAAGGATGTAAGTAAGTCTTTCAAGGGCAGGAACTTTGTTCATTGCTGTATCCCCAAGGCTGTAATCAGTGCCTGGCACTTAGTAGGTGTGTCAGTGAATACTTGGAGAGGGGAGCAGTGCTTCGGGCTCTGTCTGAAATGACTGAACTCCAGCCACTGGGCAGTTTGATCTCAAAATTCCCCCAGCACTTTGGCTAAGAATATCTCAATTCAACTGTGAAATTACAGTCAACAACAGGATTTTTTTTTTTTTTTTTTTAGAGACAGAGTCTCACTTTATTGCCCTCGGTAGAGTGCCATGGTGTCACAGTTCACAGCAACTTCTAATTCCTGGGCTTAGGCAATTCTCTTGCCTCAGCCTCCTGAGTAGCTGGGACTATAGTTACCCACCACAATGCCTGGCTGTTTTTTTTTGTTGTTGTTGTTCTTGCAGTTTGGCCAGGGCCAGGTTCGAACTCACCACCCTTGGTATATGGGGTCAGCGCCCTCCCCCCGAACCACAGGTGCCGCCCAACCATAGGATTTTGAACATAATCCCACCCTCTGCTCCACTGTGGGCACCTGCGTGGGCTCTCCCTCTACTCACTGTGTAGGACACTCATTGCCTGCTCCTCCCCCAGCCCACACGCAGAGCTAAGGGCTACCCAGGGTCCTGTGTGCCAGGACAGTGTACTCCCTGTATGTGAAATAACTCATTTAATCCCCAGCACGGCTCTGGAGGTATGTGCTAGGACAGTCACCCTTACTTTATAGAAGTCCCACCAGGTGCTGATGGTCTGTACATGATGCTGGGTTTTCCCCAGGGGCAGGCCTGCTTCATCCCTGAATTCTCACCAAGAAGCCCAGGGATGAGCAGAGGGTGGGTGCTTAGAACTTCAGAGCACCTGGGAGGAAAGAAACATGAGGGCCCACAGAGACCAATCATCCTTCCCAGACACAGGCTATCCTGTGAATGCTTAGGGGACGCAGTGTCATGAGATGGGGACACTGGGCACGGACCTTCTCTCAGGCAGTGAAGGTTTGGAAGGGATCCTTTAACAAGCTTCTCTGGATGGAGGTTAGACCCCACCCAGTCTAAACCCTTGAGATGAGCCTACATTACCACAGAGGGGACTCCCAAGGGGGCAAGGGACAGCAGATGAACGGTGCAGCTTTGTTTTGTGGCAGTGTGTCGGGGCGGGGGGGGCTGTAGCAGGCACAGAGGGCCCTGTCTCCCATAGTGTAAGGAACACATCGAGTGAATGTTGGAAGAGTTTGGGTTTGAGTGTGACATGTCACCTCCTGCCCAGACCCTGCATGCTGGCTCTGCATTCGCAGTGGTTTCAATCACCCCGTCAGGCAATTGGCATCCTCTTCTGAGCTTCTCGGCATGCCAAGGACAGTACAATGGGTCTCGAGCAGGTTCCATCTGCCTGCATTTAGTGGGAAGCCAGCCACACTAATAAAAGTCCCCAGTCCCTGCCTGACTGAACAGATCAGTGCAACAAAGTGGAGGCTGTGAGGCGAGCAAAGTCCCAGCTGATTTTGGTGGTTTGGGGAGGATAGTGAATAAGTTCACTGAAAATATGATGAATGAATGAATGAATGATATGCACCAGAGAAGAGAATCATGTTATCAGACCCAAATAGTGCCCATGCTCCCTGTTACACCAATATCTGACCTCACAGGTTAGATAATCTCTGACTCAAGCCCACTTCAATTAGGACTGATCTCCATGTTTGAAAGCAATAGTGAAGCTAGGCATGGTGGTTCATGCCTGTAATCCTAGCACTTCAGAAGGATGGAGGATCCCTTGAGACCAGCCTGGGCAACAGTGAGACCCCATCTCTACAAAAAAATTAAAAAAAATAGCCAAGCATGGTAGCGTGTGACTATAGTCCCAGCTACTTGGGAGACTGAGGCAGGAAGATCACTTAAGCGCAGGAGTGTACAGTGAACTAATGACACCACTGGATTCTAGCCTGGGCAACAGAGTGAGATCCTGTCTCAAAAAAAACAAAACAAAACAAAAGCAGTAACGATAACAACCATCTCCCATTATTCATATCCTGCCTTCCAAATGCTATACAAGGCATTTACCAGCCATTGTTCTCAGTCATGTCAACAGCCTTCTGTGGTAGCTATTAGTCCTACTTCACAGATGGAGGAATCTGACATAGGAGAGGGACAGTCCAAGGACACAAAGCTTATAAGCAGCAGGTTCAAGATATCAGTGAGCCCAGGTTCTTCCAGCTCCAGAGGCAGCACTGTTACCCACTCCACTTGGGCACTGTAAACCAGAGACCTGGGCCACAGCTTGCCCATGAACTCACGATGTGCTTATTTATTAATGGTCTGCATATGCATACACACGTGCACACACCCCCTCCAAGAGTGAATGGTCCATGGTAACAAGAACTTTGTGAGTCATATTTCTGGTACATAACCTAAAAAGGTGCTTGTGATTCACTGAATGTTTATTCCCCTGCCCCTAATTCATATGTTGAAAAAGCCCCATCCCCCACGTACAAATGTGACTATATTTGGACATATGGCCTTTATGGAAGTAACTAAGGTTAAATGGGGTCAGAAGGGTGGGGTCCTGATCCAATAGGATTAGTGTCCTCATCAGAAGAGCTCACTTTCTCTTTCCATGCATGCACAGAGAAGAAACACAGTGAGAAGGTGGCCATCCACAAGCCAGGAAGAGGGCCCTCACCAGAAACTGACCCTGCCAGACCTTGATCTGAGACTTTCCAGCCTCCAGAACTCTGAGAAAATAAACTTTTGCTGTTTAAGTCTGCAGTCCCCAACCCCTGGGCTACAGGCTGATACCAGACTATGACCTGCTAGGAACAGGGCTGCACAGCAGGGGGTGAGCAGCAGGTGAGTGAGTGCAGCTTCACCTGTATCTACAGCCTCTCCCTACTGCCCACCTCTCCCCCTGAGCACCACTTCCTGTCACAGCAGCAGCAGCAGCATGATTCTGATAAGAGTGAGAACCCTACAGTAAACTGCCTGTGAGGGATCTAGGTTGTGTGCTCCTTGTGAGAATCTAATGTCTGATGATCGGAGGTGGAGCTGAGCAGCGATGCTAGATGCCAGCACTGAGGAGCAGCTACTAATATAGACTGTCATTGGCAGAGAGGTTTGACTACACAGAGACCATAATAAATCAATTGCTTGTGGACTCATATCAAAACTACCACCACCATCACCATTCATTCCCCCATCTGTGGAAAAATTGTCTTTCATGAAACTGGTCCCTGGTGCCAAAAAGTCTGGGACCTCTGATTTAAGCCCCAAATTTGTGTTAACATATTGTGACAATCCAATATAATGGTGCACACTATTTTTAAAAGGATTTGGTAGCTAGAAGAAAAAGTTGTAATATTCCTTCCCAGCACAAAGAAATGATGAACATTCAAGGTGATGGAAATCCTAAATTAAGTACTAATTTGATCATTACACATTGCATAAATACATCAGATATCACTTATACCCAAATTTTACAAATATTATAATCACTTATACTACAAATATTACATATCATTAAAAAAACAATTTTAAGAAGATTTTGAAGGTATCAACACTTCCCAACTCCTCAGTCTCCCTCATTCTCCTGCTCCCCATGGGGGCCCGGCTTTTGCAGCTCTGCTGTGAACTGGGGTTACACTTCAGGATCAGGCCAGGCCCAAGTCAGAGTTCCATCGTGTGCATTGCTGCATGGGTGTAGCAAAACCAGCTGTCCCACTCATGACTCCTAGCGAGCCACCACCAGGTGGGAGCCCCCAGGCATGTGTGTTGGGAGGACTCCTCACTGGGCCTTGGAGTCTTTCCCTACCTTGCAGCGGTTGGCACCTCCCGGCTTTCAGTTCAGTCCTCAGGGACAGGGAATCACCACTCCCACATGGCATCTGGGGACAAGTTCTGTGGTGTCTTCCTCTGTGCATGGTGGCCCTGGTGGAGGGCCCAGCTCAGGCAGCACCCCTGGGCCTCAGAAAAAGCAGGTTACAGTGAAAATGCTGAGCACTTCGTCAGCCCCCAAAGGCCCACCTAGCGAGCAGCCTGGAGAGGGAGGAAATCCAAGAGAGTAACCGGAGTGGCTGTCAATGCCCAGGGGAGAGACCTGCCCCTCTGCCACCTGGCCACGGAATCCAGCTGCCGTGCTCACCACAGCGCGAAGCACAGGTGGGCAGCAGCAGCCCGCCCGGGCGCCAGCAGGACTGTGGCCTCCACCTGTGGAGGGGGTGGTAGGGTGTCTAGAGAACAGAGTCCTGCCTCAGCTGGTTAGCCACACACCTGAATCAGGAGGCCGTTGCTGTGCCTGGCTGTGCCCTCCATTCTCCCTCTGTGAAATGGGGAGAGCAGGCCCTTGGCATCTCACTCGTCTCATCCTAGTCCTGGTCTTCAGCAAAGTGTCCCAAATCTGGATATGGCACAAACATGGCAGCAAGAGAGAATGAGCAGTGGTGGAGGGACCAACACTGATGGGTTCAGGGTGTTCGTTCATGTCTGGGTCACCACAGCCCGCATTGATTACACACTTGCTGAGCGCCGGGCCCTGCAGCTGGCACTGCCTACGTCACCAGTGCTACGCGTTGTCTCAACTCTCAAAGAATGTTCAAGGGTAGATATTACATGTACTACCTCCATTTGCTGAATGAAGAGAGTGGGACTCAGAGAATTAATGACAGCGCCAAGGTCAAACAGCTAATGAGACACAGCCCCAGGGCTCCCAAACCCTGTTCCATATTGCCCAAAAGACACTCATAATAAAAGCTCCCATTAATGGAGTGCTTACTGTGTGTCAGGAAATTTGTTTTTAATTTTGTATTTGGTAACCTATTTCATTCTTCTCCCTTTAAAATAGGTACTTCTATTATTTCCATTTTATAGATAAGGAAGCAGAGGTACGAAGAGATTAAGTGATTTGCACAAGGTTACACAGTACCTAATAAATGATACCAAGATTCAAAGCCTGATTTTAGGGCTCTAAGGCCACTGTGCAACCCTGGCTCTTAGCTCACGTGAGCCTCACAGTGACCCTCACAGTCACCTACATTTCATACAGGTAAGTTGCTTGTCCAAGGTCACCCAGAGGGCTAAGAACAAAGCTGCAATTTGAGTCCAGCCATTTGTTGTTGTTGTTGTACTGTTGCTATAATAACAACTACAGCTCCTATTCAATGAGTGCTTACTACCTGCCAGGTTCTTAACCAAGAGTGTCACATGTACCCTCATGTTGAACCTTCACAACCACCTTGGGGAGGAGGGCTTGCATCAGATGGGATAAGCAAAGTTATGCGGTGGTAGCAAATAACCCCCTACAATTTTGATGGCTTAAATAAAAGAGGTTTGTTTTTTTTTTTCTCCCAGTACATGTTTTCTAGGGGGCTTCACTCAGAGACCCAGATGGAGGCCCTATCTACAAGTAAATTTGCTAAGACACAAAAAGGGCAAATTATATTAGAGCAATTAAATGCACCAGCCTGAAAGTGACTTATGCCACTTCTACTCACAGCTAGCCTGCCATGGCTAGTCACATGGCGCCACTCAATCACAGGGAGGCTAGTACCTTCAATTCTATCATGCGCAAAGAAGGCCGAGAGCCCCATAACCAGACCACCTCAATATTATCCCTGTTCTATAGAAGCAGAAACCCAGGGTCCCAGCTGGTGGGTAACAGAGCCCAGGGTCAAACCAGCCTGAAGCCCACTCTCTTTCCACCACACACAGTCCCTGAAACACAAAGCAGACCCTTGATAAAAACACTCTCAGCCAATGTATAAGAAGCTCCCCACTCGTTATCTCCTTTATCTTGTGCAGCCCCAGGGCAGGCGTCAAAAAAATCTTCTCCAGTTTGCAACAGAGGAAACAAAATTCAGAGAAAAGTGTCCCTTGATTAAAGCCTTGCGGATTTTGAAGGGCAGGGCAGGGATGGAATTCAGTTCTCCTTCCCCTCCAGCCTCTTTTATTTTTTGAAACAGAGTCTCAATATGTCACCCTCAGTAGAGTGCCTGGTGTCACAGCTCACAATAACCTCAAACTCAGTGATCTTCTTGTCTCAGCCTCCCTTGTAGCTGGGACTACAGGTGCCGACCACGACACCCCTGTAGCCTCTTGCTTGAGGTTAACTCTCCTTCCCTCAAAGCTCAGTGGTTAGAATTGAAAGTAACAGAATTGGCACTTTATGCTTTCTTTTTTTTTTTTTTTTTGAGACAAAGTCTCAAGCTGTCAACCTGGGTAGAGTGCTATGGCGTCACAGCTCACAGCAACCTCAAACTCCTGAGCTTAAGCGATTCTCTTGCCTCAGCCTCCCAAGTAGCTGGGCTTACAAGTGCCCCACCACAACACCTGGCTATTTTTTGTTGCAGTTGTCGTTGTTTTAGCTGGCCCTGGCCAGGTTTGAACCTGCGAGCCTCTATGTGACTGGCGCCCTAGCCACTGAGCTACAGGCACTGCCCAAGGCACTTTTATACTTTCTAAAAGAAGATAGAGAGATAAGCCAGGCACCAGATGGAAGTTAAGAAGCTGGACTGTGCCTTTGAGGGCCTCTACTCAAGACAGGACACTGCCAGAAATCCAACCTTCGTCGGGTTCATCTGAAGCCTTAGTGTTCGTTCCTGTCTTATCCAGCCCTCATAATAGCTAGGCTTCAGACATAATCACTTGGCCCATTTTATAAATGAGGAAACTGAGGCTCAGAACCTAAAAGAGAGCCTGATGCAGAAGACTCATCAAACGTTTTGTGAATAGGTGGCCAGCTGAATTAGAGGGGCTAAGAGATTGCCCCAGTGTTACTCAGCTCTTAAGGGCAAGAATCAGTCTGAACCTTGGTCAGTTTGTCAGACCTTATGTTTGCTGAATGAGGTGGTGGAGGTTCCCCCCTGGGCAAAAATTTCAGCTCTGCTACTCCCTAGTCATGCCCTTAGGCAAGTGACTTAACTTCTCACCCTCAGTTTTTCACCTGCAAAGTAAAAGGAAAAAGAGATTTCGTAGGGTTGTCATGAGGACTAGTTAGTCGCCTCAACACACAGTGGCTGGCACATAGGAAATGCTCTGGAAGGTCAATTCTTCTCCCATATGTGGTTAGCAAGTTTCCACTTTGTAAAGAAAACACGTCATGATTAACAAGCTGTGGTATATGTATACCATGGAATGCTATTCAGCCACTAAAAAAGATGGAGACTCCACATCCTTCGTATTAACCTGGATGGAAGTGGAACACATTCTTCTTAGTAAAGCATCACAAGAGTGGAGAAATAAGAATCCAATGTACTCAATTCTGATATGAGGACAATTAAGGTCCTAGTACACAGTAGGGGGTGGAGAATGGGGACAGCTGTGAAGGGGAGGGAGGGAGGAGGTGGGGTGTCAAGGTGCACCTTTTGCGGGCAGGACACAAATATAAGAGGGTCTTTATGTAACAAATATAATCAATGTAACCTGGTTCTGTGTACCCTTGACGAATCCCCAACAATAAAAATAAAAAAGAAAAACACTTCAAAAATCAAAATAATAAGACGTAAAAACTAACAGTGAAGATAATCCATGAGCCAGAAATAATAGATAGGAACTACAAAAGTTCAATTGGGTGACAATTTGAAACAAAGAGGGTAAGAAAAACTATTATAAAAGAGGTCAAATTGCTGTTGGCTCTCTCTAAGTCTCTCCCTTTTAAAAAAATTAATTTACTTTTAATGACAGATTAAAACAGTATGTATTTGTGATATACAGCATGATTACAGTGTTCTCCAAGTCTTTCAATGTACATATAATTGTAAATGAGTGTCTTCATCTATTTGGACTACTATCACAAAATAAAATAGACTAGATAGTCTATAACCAACAGAAATTTGTTTCTGTCAGTTCTAGAGGCTGGGAGTTCTAAAATCAAGGTGCAGGCAAATTTAATGCATGGAGAGGGGCCATTTCTGGCTCCTAGATGGCTCCTTTCCTGTGTCTTCACATGGTGGAAGGGGCAAGGGAGCCCTCTGGGTCCTCTTTTAATAAAACACTAATTCCACTCATGAGGGCCCACCCTTGTGATCTAATCACCTCCCAAAGGTCTTATATCATCTTATATGAACATATGAGTTTGGGGGACACAATGGCAAGATTGCTGAAGCTGCTGAAAAGTGGCACTCCAATTTTGGAAAACATTTTGGCAAATATATACCAAAAGTCTCAAAATCATGACTGGAGTTTAACCTACAATCCTACTTCTGGGAAATAGTGATTATCTAATGATAATCTTAGAGAAGCATAATTTTCTCCCATTTTACAAATGGTGGAATGAAGGTTCAGAGAGGCTAAACAAGTATGACAGAGTCATCATACAGCTGGGAAGTGAAAGGACCGTAATCCAACCCAGGCCGGACTGACTGCAAAGTCAAACTCTAAGCAGCTACATTTTATGTCCTCAGAAGGACAAGGCTACAGAAATACCATAAGGATTCAATGTCCCTACTTGCAAAGACAATATCTCTGTGGAAAATCCCAAAGGGTCTATGAAAAGCAACTTGAACTATAGGTGAACTTAGCAAGGTCACAGGCAATTAGCAAACAGCAATTCAACTTCAGTACTCTGACAATGAACTATTGGAATTGGAATTTGAAAGTTTTTAAAGTACAATTTAGAAAAGCACCAAAAACATATGAAATACTTAAGAGATGGATCTAACAAAATATGTGCAAGATGTTATACTGAAAACTGTCAAACTACAAAGCATTGAGAGATATCGAAAAGACCTAAAGAGAAAAATATACTGTGTTCATAAAGTGGTCGAAATGTCAGTTCTCTTCGAATTGATCCGTAGAGTACATACAATGTCAATTAGAATCTAAATAGACTTTTTTGGTAGAAAGTGAGAAATTAAGATTTATATGAAAAGTCAAGTGAATTAGAATAGCCAAAACAAATTTTAAGGTGCCTGTGGCTCAAGGAGTAGGGCACCAGCCCCATATACTGGAGGTGGCGGGTTCAAAGCTGGTCCTGGCCAAAAATTGCAAAACAAATTTTAAAAAGAACAAAATTGGAGGACCGTGTTACCTGATTTCGGGACTTGTTATAAAGCTATAGCAAGCAAGGCAGTGTGGTACTAGGAAAAAGATAGACCCATAGATTCATGAACAGAACAGAGTCCAGAAGTAGATCCATGGGTATATGGCCAATTGATTGTTCTGCTTAATCAGGCCCAGGCAAGGTTCAAATTCACTGCCCCTGGTCTGCAGGGCTGGCACTCTAACCATTGAACTGTGGCACCATGCTTGGCCAACTGATTTTTGACAAAATTTCAAAGGTAATACAGTGGGTAAAGAATAGTATTTTCTTTTATTGCAGCCCAATTCATAATTGCTAAATCATGGAAGAAGCCCAAGTGCCCATCGATCCACAAATGGATCAATAAATTTTGGTATATGTATAACATGGAATATTATGCAGCCTTAAAGAAAGATGGAGACTTTACCTCCTCCTGTTTACATGGATGGAGCTGGAACATATTCTTCTTAGCAATGTATCTCAAGAATAGAAGAAAAAGTATCCAATGTATTCAGCCCTACTATAAAACTAATTTATAGCTTTCATACGAAAGCTGTAGCCCAACTATATATAGCCCAAGAATTTGGGGACAGAGGAGAGGGAGGGGAGGGGAGGGAGTCGGATGGGTTGTGGGAGGGTGATTCGTGGGACCACACCTACGGTCCGTCTTACAAAGGTACATGTGAATCTTTCTAAATGCAAAATAGAAATGTCTTAACACAATAGCTAAGAAAATGCCATGAAGGCTATGTTAACCAGTTTGTTGACAATATTTCAAATTGTATATAAAACCAGCACACTGTTCCCCATGACTACATTAATGTACACAGTTATTATTTAATTTAAAAAAAAAGAAAGAAACAGGATAAGGGCAACCACATAAGGTCTAGGGCCATATCAGTCCTCAAGAAGGAAATAAAATTGGCTTAGATGGTTTGTTTATTAAATTTGCAGAATAATATCCAATGTGGCTGAATAAGAGATTGTGATCAGTAAGGAGACCATAGGTTGTTAGTTATTTCCAAAGCAATGTTCATCCTATCATTTATGCCTCAGGATCCTTTGAACCCCTTCCTTCTCTTCTTTTTAAGTCCCAACCTCTCTCAGCCTCTCTATCCTTTACCCAGATACATGTCCCCTTATTCCTGCTCTCCCATCAGATCTAGTCCTCTGTATTTCTCCATATTGTCTTTCTCTGAAGATTTCACTGTCTTACATTTAATATTGCTATTCAGTTCAAAACATTTTCTAAATTCTCTTCTGATATTTTCTTTGACTCATGGAATATTTAGAAGCATATTATTTCATTTCCAAGTATTTGGCACCTTTCCAGCTGTCTTTCTTTTATTGATTTCTTGTTTGACTTTATTGCAGTTAGAGTGAACACTGTATAATTTTAGTCCTTTTAAATTTGTTGAAGTTTGTTTTATGGCTCAGCAGATGGTCTGTCTTGGTGAATGTTCCATGTGCACTTGAAGAGAATATGTATTTGGTTGTTGTTGGGTATAATGGTCTGAAACATACCCATTAGGTGATGTTAGTTTATGTTGTTTATATCTTCTGTGTCCTCACTGATTTTTTTTGCCTAGTTGTTCTATTAATTACTGAGGGAGGGATGTAAAATTTTCAGCTGTGATTGATATTTGTCTAATCCTCCTTGCAGTTCTGATATTTTTTGCTTCATGTATTTTGAAACTCTGCTGTTAGGTACACACACATGTAAGATTACTAATGAACGACCTATTTTATCATTTTGAAATGCACCCTCTTTATTTCTGGGTAATACTCTTTGTCTTAAAGCCTACTTTATCTAATATTAATATAATTATTTTGACCTTATTTTAGTTTTTTTTACAACATTTTAATGGGAAAATTTCAAATATAGAACAAATTGGAATGAATTTTACATTGAATATCCATGGCATTCATATTTTATCATACAGTCAGTCATTCCTTGTTATTCATTGGGAATTGGTCCAGGAACTCCCCTGGATACCAAAATCTATAGACACACAAGTACCTTATATAAAAAGGTGCACTTTTGCATATAATCTACCTACATCCTTTCCATATCTTAAATCATTTCTAGATTACTTATAATACCTAGTACAAGGTAAATGCAATGTAAATAGTTGTTATACTATATTGTTTAGGGACTAATAACCAAAATAAGTCCGTAAATGTTCAGTAGAGTTGCACATATCCATTTTTAAAAAATATTTTCAATCAGTGGTTGGTTAAATTCACAGATGTGTAGCCTGTGGATATGGAGGGCAAATTATACTTGCTTTATCCCACTTGTGTTCATTCATTCATTCCTCTATCTGTTCATCAATCCATCCTATTTTTAAGGCATTTCAACATAAATTGAAGGCAATAGTGTACTTAATCCTAAATATGATGGCATGGCACGCCTATCCTTAGTTAGACTACAATATTTGTTTGAAGTTTTTAATATATAAAATTTACATACAGGGAAATATACAAATCTTAAGTGTGCATTTGCTAATTTTGACAAATCAATACTCGTGTGTAACCCTAATCTCTATTAAGGTACAGAATATAACCATCACCTCAGAAAGTTCCCTCCTGCTCCTTCCCAGTCAATCCCTGTCCCCACCCCACCCTATCCCAAAGGCAACCACTGTTCTGATCTTTCTCCATAATAGTTCAGTTCTGCCTTTCCTAGAACTTTTCATAAAGGAGTGATATAATGTGTAGCCTTTGGGGTCTGGCTTCTTTCACTTACCACAATGCTTTTGGGGTTCATCCTCAATAGAAGAAATCAAACATGACCTGAGTATTATAATTTTAATACAGTCTTTTTTCCTTTCTTAAAATGTGTCTGCATTTTTGGCACCCTCCGTATTTTCATTTTTCTTGGAAAACTGTCTTGCTTTTTGAACTTGGTAAAAACTTGCCACTCTAGGGCCCACAAGGAGCACCCGGATCTCCCGGAGCTGAAGGACCCATGGGACCACCAGGATTACAAGTAAGACCAACTTAAGTCTAGTATGTGATAATAGTATTCACACAACTGTTTTCTCTACCAAGCCATGGATTAAATGTAAGCCTATGTAATTTAGGCCTTCCTAGCAGAGAAGAGTAATCTCTATTCTTGGGGGAATTGAAGTAAAGCATGCTCTTGCTAGGAGATATTGGTTGTCTTTATTTATCAGACTCTTTCTTACCATCCAATCTGTATCTCCAAAGCCTCCTGGTTTAGCTCAACCTAAACAAATGACAGTTACCTGACCTAACTATTGCCACCTTCCAGTTCCTTACCCGTGACAGACACTACTAATTAGTCATACCACCACCACCATCACTCACCCTGAACACTGAGGAAGCTTCAAAATCCTTCTCAATACTGCACCTTGGACAGTTCTACCTACCTATCTTTCTGATACCAAACCCTATTTACCATCACTGGTATAGGAAGCACATAGCCAATCATCTCTATGGTTCTGGGAGAACCCTTTCCCCAGATTGTTCTCTCCAGTGCATGAAATCCCATCACTCATAAGTTTGTCTTATCTTAGCTTTGCCAAAGTTCATCATTTTAAAAATCTCTGATCTATTGGGAGAAAATGACACATGACATCTTTACTACCCTAGTATGATGTGTTTACCAGGTCAATTTGGGAGATTTCAAAGGAGATAAAAGGGAACCATGAGAGAGGCAGCTAGAACCTGCTCTACCAAAGCCAGCCTACACTAAGTGGGGAGAGGGCCTTATGCCCAGTAACTCTCAACATGACCATGTTCTTTTTGACTGATGCTAATAAGTATTAAAACTCTTTTTTTCATTTTTAAATCTAGGGTCCTCCAGGCCCTCCCGGTCTCCCTGGGCCTGATGTAAGTGTACTTGGGGCATTTTGTTTCCTTACCCCTCAGTACTTGGGTTTCCCCAGTGAGATCCTGGTTTGGTTAACCCTACTTTCTGGTAAAAAAAAAAAAAAACAATTCCAATCGAAGTTTTTGGAACTTGCTTAGTAATTGATTTTGTTTTTTCCTCCCTATACCCTTGTGCCCCAGGGTAACATGGGGTTAGGTTTCCAAGGAGAAAAAGGAGTCAAGGTAAATAGATTTGGGAAAATAAAATCTTCATTCCCTATGCTCTGAAAAATGTCTGTGGTTACACATGTGTGCCTGCTTGTGTATGTGGATTTGGCTCTTCACCTTGGGAAATGAATACTTCCCAGCCCACATAGATCCTCAGGTGGGATCCCTTGAGGGCTGCACATGCGCATGCCACACATAGGCTTCTGCAGTTCTTTCTCCTTCAAAAGACTGTCATTTCTATGCAGCCTATCTATGAAGTATGTATGTCCTACAAACATACTCTCTTTGAAATATATTCTCTCTTCCTTCCATCTGGATATTTCTCTGGTGTATAATGTGTTCTATTACCTTTCCTTTCCTTTTCTCTGCTTTCTTATTCCCTTCATCCTTCCTCCTCTCCCTCCTCTTCTTACTCTCCATTTCCTTCCTCTGTCTCTCTTTCTTAACCTCTCTTTCACCATTTTCTTTTATTTCCGACTTCCCTTCATTTCCTACTTTAAGAATTGCATGGTGACTTGGGAGCCTCAAGCAACGCTAAGAGCTCATCCTGACCCCCCTTCCTGCCTGTCTCTTATGAATTGCACTGCCTTCTGAAGGAGCAACTCAAGCCTCCAACATTTTAACACAGACTTCACTGCTTCTGCTTGTGCTCTTGGCACAGACTGGCCCACTTAATAGTCTGATCATTGCTGACATGAGGTAGTCATTTGCCTCACTCAAATCCCATTTTTAGTTCTCTTCTAAACACCCTTCCCTGGATGACCATGGCATCTACTTTTCTTAACATTCCCTTTGATCTAACAGGGAGATGTTGGCCTTCCTGGCCCAGCTGGACCTCCACCATCTACTGGGGAGCTGGAATTCATGGGATTTCCTAAAGGAAAGAAAGGATCCAAGGTAGTGAACATTTAAGAACAGGACAAATTGATGTCTTTTTCTACTGATACCATAATTCAACTGTAATAACCAGACAATGTTGGAAGAGTAGAGGGTTCTGGGTAATGGATTTTTGTTTAAAAGCAGAGGTAAAAGCCTTCTATGATTTGTCCTTTGTGAAAAGCTTTTTCTAAAAAGCCTGAGTCTGGTTTTTGTCATGTAGCTATGAGGTGTGCCTGGGTTTCTGAGTATTTCTTTAAGTGCTATTTTCTCTGTATCATTGCTGCAGATTCAATTTTTGATATGCTCAATAACTTAAAGCAAACAATGAATAGTTACTTTTCCTCCTCACTCCCAACCCAATACTTATGTTGTCCCCAAAGCACTGTGGTAGAATACAGGGTAAAATGGTTGCTTTTGAGCTATATTTTTATTTTTTTTATTTTATTTTTTATTTTTGAGACACAGTCTCACTACGTTACCCTTGGTAGAATGCCATGGCATCACAGCTCACAGCAACCTCAAACTCCTGGACTTAAGTGATTCTCTTGCCTCAGCCTTCCAAGTAGCTGGGACTATAGGCACTCACCATAACTTCTGGCTATTTTTTGGTTGTAGTTGTCTTTGTTTGTCAGGCCCAGGCTGAGTTAGAACCCACCAGCTCTGGTGTATGTGGCTGGCACCCTAGGCACCGAGCCATTGAGCTATCTTTTTAAAGAAGTTATTTGCTCTCAAAACATGACCCTGAAAATAGGATATACTGTTTGTCACCAAGTGTCAGTAAATAGATGCCCTAATTTACCTGGTCTTAACTACCAAGGCTTAAGCTGTAGACCCGCCTCGTTGAGATAGTTTATCTGTATTTTTATGCAGGCGAGTATATACAATGTACATGATTATATTTGAATGGATTTATGTTATTAAAGCCTACAGATATCTGTCAATAACTTGTTTTACCTTCTTTCCTGGATTTCCTTTAAGTTTCCTGATTCTGATTCCATGGCCAACGGTCCCAGGCAGGAGAATGTGTTCAGTCTTATTTCTCTAAATTTGTCTTTAAGGAAGCATCAGCTTCAGGCCACTTCAGGTCTGCAAGAAGTAATGGTTTATTTGAAAACATTCTAGGAGCATATGAGAGATTGCCTACCTCCCTAATCATTCCCAAACTTTAGAGAGCCCTTCCATGGCATGGATAGACAAATTAGTATATCAGGGGAAGATACATTAAAATGTTATATGTCCCTATCTAAACTGTAATTATTCCTTTTTCCAAAACCATTGATTTCTTTAGTGCCTATAATTTGCCATAGGAAATCACACTAAACAGCTTCTTCTACTAGAAAGAAAACAGATAATCATCCTTTCTGTCTCCCAATTAGCCTGAGCGTTTCAAAAACTTTTTTAGACAGTCATGGACCATGGTCCTCTCCTCATAGCAAAGAGCTCCAAGAACTAAGGCATCCTGGTTATAACCACTAAAATCAGAGCCTGAGGAATCTGTACCACTTGGCAGTACCCTGATTGATACCTCCTTGGTTCCTTACTTCTCAGTCCAAGTACTTTCATGGAGCCATCCTTCTTTGTGTTCACCGCTTCCTGCTGCTACTCACTAACCTTTGGTTCATTTTCCAGGGGGAGCTAGGGCCTGCGGGGTTCCCAGGTGTAAGTGGGCAGCCAGGCTTCCCGGTAAGTCTCTCTCTTTTGGTCAACATATATTCAGAGGTCTGATGGGACAAAAGCTGTAGCAATAGAAGGCTAACAGAAAGGCCTCTTCCTATAGTGTAGAGAATGTCACCAG
Organism: Galago senegalensis; assembly: GCA_963575145.1. Classification (NCBI taxonomy): domain Eukaryota; kingdom Metazoa; phylum Chordata; class Mammalia; order Primates; family Galagidae; genus Galago; species Galago senegalensis. The sequence continues at coordinate 746 of CAUYTI010032709.1, read as the reverse complement.
CATCATGACAGAAGGCATTTAAAGAAATGTTGTTTCTCTAAGCCACGGTGACATTAGTCTGGTTCTCCATTAGGCTATATATCTCAGGCATTATTACTCAAACTCTACAGTGACAACAGACCTAAGCTTGACTTCTAGCTTGACTTCACCTACACTAGTTTCTTAACTTTTCTGAGCTTTGGTTCCCTGACCTTCAAAAAGACATAATGTTGGGGTGGCTCTAAGGATTAAATGAGATAATATACATCATAAGGGCTTACTACATGCCTGGCACTTATCAATTGCTCAGTAAATAGTACCTAATTTAGTGATTTTATCTCTACTTTTATATCTGCCTTTCTAGCTTAAATTCTTTCACTCAAGCTTTTGAGTGCCCCTGTGTACCAGGAATTCTGTTGGACTTAATGGATCCAACAGTATAAATCAAAGTCCTTGTCCTTGAGATCACATTCTAATGGGAGAGTGAGAGAGGACACAGACAATAAACAAATAGATACATGCATCACTAACAAGTTCGTGTATTGGTGATACATAGAAGATGAAAGAAGGGTAAAGTGTTGGAGTATGGATAGAGAACAGGGTAGGCTACTTGGGACAGTGCAGTCTGTAGGAGATGCCAACATCCGAGCAAGATGATCTGCAGCTGAGGCGTGGACCTCGGGCCATTCCTCCACAGGAGTTCCTTGTGGGAGGAGCCCGTGCCCTCAGCAAGCAGTCATTGTTAATTACTCCCCTCACCTGTATCA
>CAUYTI010032708.1:0-26548 GCA_963575145.1 Galago senegalensis | reverse complement strand
AACTGAGAAAATGACATGAAGGCTGTGTTGACCAGTTGGATGGAAGTAGTTCAGAATGCATGTGAAAACCCCACACTGTACCCCAGAAGTGCATTAATGTACATAGTTAACATTCAATTAAAAAATAAATTAAAAAAAAAAAAGAAAAAAAAAGATACACTTCAAGAACAATCAAGGGTAATCATCTACTGCTCAGAATTATTTCTAAATAAACAATCTAAAAGAAGAATAATTCAACAAACAAGCATGCATTGATTTTAAAACTTTTAGCTGTCTCAATTAAAAAATAATTTAAAACAAGAGCTTTTTTATCTCATATAATGAGAGGTGTAAAGAGTTACATGGTTAGTTGGCTCAATAATTAACTCACCTTCCCAAACCCCTCAATACATCTGCTGTGTCTTTTCCTTACGTTCATGTTTAACTCAACTCTAAGTTCCCCAGGTGAGTGACTGTAGCAGCTCCAAGAATCAAATGCATACAGTGATGTCCAGAGGCAGGAAGGTGACAATTTTCTTCAAGAGTCCTTATTTAAAAATTAGATACTTTTTTTAGAATTTCCTCAAATATCCCTTCTCTCTTATTGATACATGATTTTCCCAGAACAATCATTGGCAAAGAGATGATCAGATTCATTCCCTACAGCTAGAGGGAGGCCTGGGCTACCCTGAAGGACAAGGTGGCTCAAAGGAGGTGTAAAAATTAGCCAACTGTTAGCTAGAAAAAAGCTGGGTAATGGCCCTTTCACACCTGTGTGCTGAATCGCTCCTTGGATTAGATTTTCATTAAAGATGGGAAATTATAAATATAGTTTAATCTCCTCTATACTCAGTGTTCATTGTATTTCCTTCTCTTTCAGCCATGACTGATTTCCATGTTTATCTTTCTCATGCTTAATGTTACAATTGTGTACATATCTATAGAAAACTCTAAAAATTCATTTTATTTGTGATTTTCATTCTTGGGTAAAGGATAGAGCAATTATAAAGTTTGGGGTATGAAAACAAATAATAATATTTCTAGTCCTCATAATTACCAATTACAAGAAGGTTTTGTCTTCTTGTGGTCCTAAATTTTGCTTCAGCAAACCCATTTAAGAAAATGAGTCAATAAAAGAACGCATAGTTCAAGAAATGATATTTCAAGTAAATAATCCAATTAGAAATAATCTATCGCTTCTGTTCTAAAATTATGTCCCTTCACCTAATGTGTAGTAATTAGCAGCAGAAACAAGAAATAAACTCCAATTTCAATATACAGGATACTTCTTAAGGATGGCACTGAAAATCCAACTCAGTTACTAACATCTGTGTTTTAAATATGCACCTGAAAATGTGAGGCCGGTAACACATAAACCAGGAAAAATTCTTGGTTTTTCCACCGGGAAATTCCCAGACTGTGTAAGTGTCCTGCCCAAGTGTACCGGGAGTCGGTGCCCCTATTTGCTGTGCTGTCTGCACCATCCAAAAATATATAGGCTTTTCCATCTTTAAGACTTTGGGGGTAAGAGTTCTCAGTTTAGCTGACTAATAAGTATATGGGTGAGGGAGGGAAGTTTGAGCTAAGCAAAATTATTATTATTATTATTATTTTTTGAGACAGAGCCTCAAGCTGTCCCCCTGGGTAGAGTGCCAAGGCATCACAACTCACAGCAACCTCCAACTCCTGGGCTCAAGCGAGTCTCCTGCCTCTGCCTCCCAAGTAGCTGGGACCACAGGTGCCCACCACAATGCCCAGCTGTTTTTTGGCTGCAGCCATCATTTTTATTTGGCAGGCCCAGGCTGGATTCGAACCCACTACCTGCGGTGTATGTGGCTGGTGCCTTAGCCACTTGAGCCACAGGCGCGGAGCCAGCAAAATTATTCTTGCCTATAATTACCTTCACTTGCTCAGGTACTAAGTGGAGAGTATTCTATTCATCTCTCATGTGCGAGCCACGTAGTTGTCAACAAACAATCCATGAATAAAGTCCAGTTTGCATATTAAGAATGTCACTCTCTATAGATGTAAAAAAATGACACTGTGATACGCTAGATGATGCTATCTTGAAAATTACAGGGAGGTCGCAAATTCATCAGAGATTAGGGCCCAGCCATGGGAGTCTGGGAATGTTTCATGCAGAACATTTGAGATGGTACTTGAAGAGTAGTAAGAGTTCACCAGGTAAAGAAGAGAGAAGCAGAATGTTAAGAACATAAAACAAACATGCTATATTTTAAATAGAAAAAGCAACTTTGTTTGGCTCCTGACTTCTCAAACATCATTTCTTGTGGTGTTCCTTTACTAGACACACTTGTTTGGTAATGAACTTCAAATTTCTTCCTGTTTGGAGCAACATTTCTCAGTTCAGTTCCTACGCTTTTGAAGCTCCCTTTGGAAAGGCCTTTCCTTTCTTCCTTCATTCTATCTGTTCACCTCTGTGTTGCCTTCTACCTCTCTCCAAGGTATTTCTCTTTTCAAACCCAGTACTCCTATAATTCCCTCACTGAGACTAAGTTGCCATTAGGACCACAGCATGAATCCCAGGCAACTAGAAACTCACTTTCCTATCTTCAAGCCAAAGGTGGGTTTAGTTCTCCAACCCACTTCATGGCTGAGGGAAAAGTCTTGTATTTCAAAGAATGGAATATTAAAAATTATTAGATAGCAATGGTAAAACATCTGAATGTTCTCGTCACATTCTGCTCCAGTATCTCAGTGTTTTTCAACCTTTTAAAAAGCTATTTTCTTCCTTGACATTTCTATTTTTTCTGATGATCCTACCATGAAATTTAAATATCATACATACACTGAGTTTTTTTCATATAAAGTATATATAAAAAATACATGTATATCTAAGTTTGTACATTAAAAGTAAAATTTTATTCACCCCTTTAGGAATTAATTTGCACCTGCCAGGAGTGATATTGCCTAGTTGATAATACATACTGCTTTCCCTCTCTCCCTTCCTATCTTTTTTTTTCTTTTTTTTCTTTTCCCTTTCTTTCTTTGATCTATCATTTATATGTGTGTGTGTATGTATATATGTAAGTCTGTACGTATGCATCATCCACTATCTATCTTTCCATCTATGTATACATATCTTCTAGTTTTATTTTCCCAAAAGAAAACAACTTGCTAAAGTTCTTTGAACTTTACTCATCAAGCTTATGAAAAGCAAAACTTACTCTGGTGAATTCACAGGAATATGGTGAGATATTATGGCTTGTACAAGTATTTTAAAAATAGTCATTATACAGATTGAGTTCTGGAGGAAACTCTGGGTGGAAGGAAGGGAAGTTTTGGCTGCCATCTTGGCCACTCTATGCTTCTAACATTGGCTGTATGACCTTTTCTGAGCAATCTGCAATTTCCCTACCAGTCTTTTATAGAGGTGCTATACATGTGTGTGTGTATAAAATTTAACTTCTGAGAAGCAGAATCTCATTTTGTGTAGAAGCTTTAGAATTGATAAGAAAAGAGGTCTTTTTCAATTTTATGGGAGTAAGGTGACGGCTAGGGAGCGTTGTTATTCTCTAAAATTATTTGAACCTCTAATTTGATTACAAGGTTATTTCATGACATAAATATTAAAAGTAGTTGCTTCATGAAGTCAAAATGTTATCAAGGTAAAAAAAAAGCTTCATAAAAAAGTTATGGCAGATTGTATTCACTTGATTAAACAATAAGCAAGTGTAGAAAATGTGAATCTTACCTGAATGAAATTTCAGTTTTCAGTTTTTTAAATATGTTTCACTGATATAGAAAGAATAAAAGGGAGGCCCCTCATTCAGTATAAAGTCATTTTCATATTTTTCTTTTAGAAAAGCCTGATTTGGGGGCCTCTATTTATCTATCAATAATTGTACACCTGTTGCTACCTCCACCTTGTAGTTACTGAATACATTACAGGCTTTGGAATCTAGGCTCAAGTTCCATTTCTAGCATGAGACAGTTGTACGTTTGGGAAAGTGATTTTGTCTTTTTGAACTGGAGTACCTTTATTTAAAAGGTAATATTATATATTTGTAAGATACGTGGAAAGATTAAATGAAATGAAGGGCCTGGCATAAAGGAGACACCCCAAACTATAGATCTCTTTACCTTTCCCCTAACCATATTCCACTCTAAGTGCAGAGATTGTACCTGCTTGTAAGTTTGTGAATGGTCATTACCTACGATTCAGGGACTGTAAGTGACTGATAAATAAGAGGAGGAGGAAAGCAGTCATTTTCATTCCTTTTCAACCATTAGCAGAACATACACTGTGGGCAAGGAAGGCCCCATGGCAGGCTCAGTGCGGATACCAGGAATGAATAAAATCAGAAGTTCATTAAAAAGAGGATAATACAGACATAAAAAACACCTTACAAGGGGCAGCGCCTGTGGCTCAAAGGAGTAGGGTGCTAGTCCCATATACTGGAGGTGGTGAGTTCAAACCCAGCCCTGGCAAAAAACAAAAAACAAAAACAAAAAAAACAAAAAAAAAAAGAAAGGAAAAATCACCTTACACGGCAGGGCATAATGATAAGCATTTATGAAAAATGCTATAAGAGCAAATAGAGGGTGTGTGCAATTCTATTTACATGAAATTAATGCTCTCAACAAACAAAAAGAAGGAAGGAATCCAAAAACAGTGTTCTATTTGGGGTAGGCCTGTGTTGTGAGGTCTATCTGGTCCTCTGTCCTGACCCACAGATATTACATGGATATCCAGGAACTATAAAACAAACTTTTGCCAAATGTTCAGTGGGGCAGATTAGCCAGGGCTATTAACAAGGAACAACAGACACTAGCATTCCTCCAAACGGCTCGCACTTGGGTTTGTGGAACATGATTTGCCAAATGGGAAATTTGTGGGCACTAAAATTAGAAGCCAGTAGAAAACTTGTAGGCTTCAAAATCCTATTTGGCTCCTAAGCCAGACACAACTTCAAGACTGTGTGGGGCTTTTTTTTTTTTTTTTTTATCTTGTTTCGTTGCTTTGGTATTTTATTCCCATGGCAGTCTTAGAAGAAGGAGGAAGAATTCCTTTCAAACAAAAATGTTTATTGCCTGCATGATGCAGACTTCCATTTAGTTAGAAAAACATGTTTTTCAATTAACTTTCCCCTGGTAAACAATGATTTAATTTAAAGGGATGACTGTTTTGCAAATTAAAAAAAAAACAGAGCATTTTATGTAGGAAAACCTTACATTTTTTTTTTCTTCTTTAAAAAAGGAATGGTTAGTTGCCAAAGATTCTAGAAGCAGAGTTTAAGTTTTGAGCTCTTGGGTTTCACTTCAAAATATTTTCAGGAGTGTACCTGAAATGCAAAATCCTGATTAATTTGACTCGAAGTGTTTAAGTGAAGATGGCATTCATCCAGCGTAATCCATTTGATTTTTGTGGGTTTGTCTTTTGGTGAACAAATTCTCTTTGCTGATAGCAATTCACTTTAAAACTGACACCAGATCTTGGCTTAATTGAGAATGACTGTCTCCTTGTTTCCCATCAAATCTTCACATTTAATGCTCAGTCTCTGTCTCTCTCTCTTTTTCTCCTTCTCCCTACCAAATTTGCTTCTAGCTGTTTGATGTTTATCAGATGGGTTTGTCTTCTTTAACTATCAAGCCAAGTAATTAGAATAAAACATTTAACTCCCATTCAGTTATCACCGTGGACATACACCCCCATATATATATACACACACACACATATACAAACATAACCTGTTGCACAAAAATTTATAGTAAATCTTCCCTCCAGGAAGCCAGATGGAAAGCATGATGATTTTATAATAAATGAAAAACATGACAATTAAAACAACAAAAACAGTAGTAGCAATCAACTGAAGAACATACAGCATTCTTCCCAACCTGAAGAAGTTGCCTTTCCCTCCCCTAAACGTTTCTATCACCCCCCACCAGAAGCCAGGAGACCAGAAAGGGCTTGTCTCACAACTTAAGCTTTACAAGGGGCATTTGAAAATATTTATCTTGGTGTTTACACAGATAACTAGTAACATCTAGGCAGTATTTGGCCCAGGGAAAAGAAAAATTTATAATAAAATTTATCCTTGATTAATCAATTAAATAATTTGTAATTAATTTATTCTTAATTCCAATGAAAGTTTATTTCTTAACTCTAGCATGGGTGTGCAGTTTGAGAAGGGGGTACGAAGGAGTAAGATACACACTAATAATCTTCTAAACAATATGAAATGCCAACTTTATTGTGAAGCAGGTGGTCCTACATATTTCAGAGGCTTTTAGGAAAATTTTCCCACAAATAAATGTGTTTAGATTCTATGCTGACTGATGTCCTTAAGAGGTGACTGTGCTCTGGTGTGAGTGAGTATATCTTTAGAAGTTATCAAATGGATTTCCTGCTGGACATGAGGAAAACTGAAATTTCATACTTCCCGAAGGGCAGACTCGGCAAGTTCATACCTGCTCTGAAGTGCTGTTCAAGTCTTAGAATATACCAGGAACTTTATAACCCTGGACTGTCCTAGGGCTCTAGGAATGCCAACAGCCAGGAAGTATATCTGTTTAAACTTTAGTAAGTATGGTCTAAAATTTCTACCCTTCATAAGTAGTAAGAGCTAACACTGTACATCCTTCTCATCAATTGCTATGTTCGGAGATTTAAACATTAGTTGATCTGGTAGATATGAAATGTTATTCCCATGTCACTAATTTTTATTTTCCTGATTCCTATTGAAGTGATACATGTAATAAGTCTATCGCACTTTTAGGCAAGAATACAGCTTTTAAAGTAGCTCTATCAGAGGATTGTTTGTTTTTAATCTTTCATTTTTTTCTTTTTCTTTTCTCTCTTTCTTCTTTCTTTCTTTCTTTTTTTTTTTTTTTTTTTTTACAAAATCCATGTTTAATAATTTAAAAACTTTTTTTGGTTACGTTGCTTACAGAAAGAGGAAAATATCCTTTACCTCTAAATTTTACATTAGATTATTTTTCTGGTTGATTTGATAGAGCTTTTTAAAAAAAATCTATTCTAGATATTAAAAAATTTTTTTTTCAATTTTAATTTCTTTCCAAGTTTTCTTACAAAGTGTTTTCTCATACAAAATTATCAATTTTAATAAGTTTAAACATACCAATAATATCCCATTATTTTAAATCTAGTGTAAGAAAACTTTCCTGGAACAACTAATAATTATAGATAGATAGAATAATTATAGGTAGATGATTATGTTATCTTTTCACTTACTTTTAAACATTTAATTGTTCAGCATGTAGCTCTTTAATCCATACAGAGCTACATGCTGTGTGTGTTGTATTTATCCAATTTTTTTATGTAGACAGCTAAGGGTTGCCAAAATGATATATCCATTTTTCCTTAACCCTAAATGCCATTTCTATCATATACCTTTACTTATACACATAAAACTGTTTCTGGCTATCTTTTCTATCATTTATTTTCAGTATTTGCACAAATAATATACTATTTTTACTTAAATTTGATATAAATTATTGATGGTTATGTAAGACAAATTTCCTCACCTCCTATTTGTTATACAAAATTTTCTTTTATTAACTTTCCCCCCTTCCATATAAATCCAATATTATTCTGATTTGTGGCTTAGATTTATAAATTGATTTTAAAAGAGTGGATATTTGTATGACTTGTGGTTTTCCTATCCATAGCTGTATGATAGAGTTATGTTACTATTTTATCCATTTCAATTATATGTATAAATGTCTTGAGCCTCTTCTAGTAATATTTGTTCCCCAAAGAGTTTATAACTTTATTTCACTCTGAAATCTTATTTTTAACTACATGTCACCTTATTTATTCATTTTCCGATGGATTATTAATCTGGGTATCTATATATTGCTTTGAGCAAACTTGCTGACCTCTGATTTTTGTTTCACATTTTTTGCCCTGTGAATTCTGTCGGTTTCTAAGATTGATTCCAAGTTTTTCAGTCCCCCAAAGGTCCCTAGATTAGATGTCGATGGTGTTTCATATGTCTGGACTATCTTATCTTCTGAGAATTAAAGTTCCAACAGATGAAGAGGAAGGTGAGGACGAACATAACCCCGACTCTGGGTTTCTGAGGTGTTCCCTGCTCTGTTTAATTAAAACTGCCTTAAGGCTTTCTAATCCAATTTTTTTGGGTTCAGAATATATTACTCAAATCTGCTGACTCTTTATATTTTAGTAAAAATTCTTCCTTGACCTAATGAAACAACTTAAGCATCAAGGCATTTGGGTAGCTATAGAGATTTTTTTGATTATTTCAATTGATAATATTGGTTTGTCATAGATAATTCCTCAACAGTTAATTTAAGAAAATTAAGTTTATTATCCTCAAATTTTATAAAAGAGAAAGCAGTAAGTAAATATCTCACATTTAGGACTTACACTTTTCTTATTCTTTTTTTTTTTTTTTTTTGAGACAGAGCCTCAAGCTGTCCCCCTGGGTAGAGTGTTGTGATATCAAAGCTCACAGCAACCTCCAGCTCCTGGGCTCAAGTAAGTCTCCTGTCTCAGCCTCCCAAGTAGCTGGGACTATAGGTGCCCTCCACAACGGCTGGCTATTTTTTGATTCGAGCCATCATTGTTATTTGGCGAGCCCAGGCTGGATTTGAACCTGCCAGTTCAGGTGTATGTGGCTGGCACCTTAGCCACTTGAGCCACAGGTGCTCAGCCAGGACTTATACTTTTCAAAGCTATTGCTATAAAATATCATCAGAAGATTTGATCCATGAGTGGATGTGGACACCATGGCAAAATTATTGGTAAGACTTAGCTCAGTTTACATGACTCACAAATGGGATGGTGATAATTTAAGTCCAGATAGAATGGTATGAAGACACTGGCTTTATTTATCACACCATGCTACCTTACCTACTGTGATACTATCAAGGAGAGTACCTTTCTTTAGGGAAGTAAATTAACCTGTCTTTCCAAATGTAATATATTAAGTGTGTTACATACAAGTGCTTAGGGATCTAAAGGTCCTAGGACCAGAGGGAGAGTGGCATAGTTAGTGTGGAGCAGCCTCTTTTTATTCTCAGCTCAGAGCTATATATTTATTCAGTCACAGAGCCCAAGACACAAACCTGAAGCAAAACTTTTGAGTAACTATATTTGGCTTCGTTAACCAATTTTCTCTGCAAATTTGTTACCATTAACACTGGTCACTATAAAACAAAAGCTCAAAGTGTATGCTTCTAATTAAAGTTTCAGGGCCAGAAATTATTTAGCATATAATGTAATTATAGGCAGGGGATAGTAAATGTGGATGAAACTTAGTGATACAGAGATAAAAACAATATGTGTGTATATGTATGTGTATGATTTAAAAAAGAAAAACCTGACACGAGATACAACCTTTTGATAGCTTATTGTGAGTATTTCCCCCAGAGTCATCTGCTTTTTAAAGTATAAAAAAAGAATATACAATGCTGTTATAGTAAAAAGTGCTACATATGTTCCAAAAAGTAACCACTGTGATGTAGGGGATGAAGGGTAGGCTTTGTCACTCATCAGCTCTGTGACCCTGGGTAGGTCACTAAACCTTCATGTGCTCCTTTGTCCTCCTTAGCAAAATGAACATAATAATAATGCTTTTGTTATGACAATATCACAAAAATAAAATTAATAAATGCACACAAGCGTATTAGGACTATGCCTGGCATATCAATAGCAGTTAGTAATTGGTAGCTGCTGGCGGTTATGTCTATAAATGCGTGTCTGCATGGGTACAGTTTAGAAGCTGAGTATGTGGGGAAGATTAGGAGCAGCGAATGAAAGACTGAGGGGTGGAAAAGTGAAAGCTATTGCAGAGTCACACAGAGAAAGAAGGGGATAAAGAGAAGAAAAATGTTTAGAAAATAGGTGGCAGACAGAACGCCACATGCAAGACATCTCTTCTGAATTGTCAGGAGTAGTTGAATCTGAAATAACATGAGGGTTAGGGGTGCCAACCTCCCCCCAGGCTACTGTTTATTGGAAGCCTTACCAATATAAATACTCAATTAACACATTGATCTATACTATATTTTGGGAATAAAGTAAGCTAGAGGACAGAAAATGTTATTAACAAAATTATCAGGAAGAGATAATAAATTTACTACTAAGTGCAAGCAGATTATCAGAAAGGTCTTCGTGGTTACCTTAACCCTGAGTAGGCTGAGGAGGAGGAGGAGGACGGGTGGGTCTTTCTGTCTTGGGAATGGCCAAGTGGAAGAGGTGTGGAGGTTGAAGACCAGGTAGGAGTGGCAGGCATACTCAGTGTAGCTTTACAAAAGCAAAATGTAATTTCTGTTTGACTTTTTTGCTTTCCCGTTTCTCTAAAAAGGTTTCTGTGTAGGGCCAATTCTTTCCCAGATTGCTTTAGCTTCAGTGTCCATATCATAGAATGGTCTGAGTTATAAAATAGGCCAAAACGTGTTGAATAATCAGAACCCCTGGGCTAGAACATCTGATGTCAGTTTATCTTCTGTAACTGCTTCTTTTATACCTTCTCTTTTGCGGTCGAGCACAGAGTCAGAAGTACTTATCTCCATGGAGTTGCCTTCTGTTAACTGCCCTGGGATTTTCTCTTGTGTTTCTACAAGAAACCTTTTGTCCCTTCTCCTAGTTGCCATATCCACCGTCTCTTTCATGATTTCTTGACTGGCTCTTCATAAACCCTGTGAAGTCATGGACAACATCTGGACAGTGTTCTGGAATTTGTTGTTGCAGATTTCATGATTTTGAAGTCTTTTTCTATAGCAGTGACAATCTTTAATGGTGTAATCCTTCTCGACCTGCATGATGGCCTTCCTACTGGGGCTCTTCCTTAGCGCTGACAACTCTTTCCATAGAGTACTGTGTGTGGTGAGCAGTTCCTATGACCACTTGATCTAGAGACTGACGATGTGTTTGAAAGTGAGTGGAGTACTTCAACACCTCCAATATCTACCTTGTGGGGTTCTGGGAGGCCAAGGACATTGTCTGATACCAAAATGACATAAAAGTCCCTTATTGGCAAGGTGCTTCCTGACTTCAGAGACAAAATGCTGATGGAGTCTGTCCAAACAAACAAAGGCTCTCACTGCTCCGGTCTGCTTGTTGTACAAACAGAAGACTAGCAGCAATGCTTATTTCTTCCCTTCAAGACCTGGAGATCAGCTTGATAGGTAAGAGCAATTCTGATCAGAAACCCAACACATTTGCACAATACAGTAAAGGTAGCCTATCCCTTTCTGCCTTAAATACTGTTGCCCTTTCTCTTCCTTACTAATAAATATCCCTTGTGGCATTTTTTTCCAAAACAGGGCACTTTTGTCTATTAAAAACCCTTTTCAATAAGTGATCCTTTCTGTGCAATGCTTTTCCTACTGGTATCTGCATCTGGGACTTGTCTTCTGCCTCTTAGAGGACACAAGTTCTTTCTCCTGTCACCTTGATATTTTTTAAGCCAAACCACTTTCTAAAATCCTTGCATCTTCCTTTGCTGGCTTTAAATTCTTCAGCTTTAGATCCCTTACATGACTGTTGTGCTGCTATTCCAACAGTAAAGATCCCTTACTTTCTTTTTAAGTTGTCATATAATCCTTTAGCTTTTCCTTAAATCATAAGAGTCTATAGGTATGAATTTTTTATAGCAATCATGCACCCACCAAAAAGTTGCATTTTCAATATGAGATAAAAAGATATTATTCAAAAAGTGCAAGGATTTTATGCCTGCTGATTTAACTACAGTGATAGCTTCATGCTCCTTCTCTTCTTCTAAGAAGATGAAATATATTTTTATTTTATATCGTAATCATGGTCTAAAGAAATCTTTCATCTTGTGCCTACTTGAGCTTTCACCCTAACATTTGTGAGCTCTTTCAGAATCACTAGTGGCATTTTATATGGGTCCCATGAAATTATTATTTTTTTTTTCAGTTTCTTTTTTTTGGCCAGGGCTGGGTTTGAATCTGCCACCTCCGGCATATGGGGCTAGTGTCCTACTCCTTTGAGCCACAGGTGCCACTGGTCCCATGAAATTATTCCAGATTTCTGACATTGCATGAAATAAAAATATGAGAGAACTAGAAAAAAATCCCTTGTTATGGTGATACATAATTTACTGGAAAAACAATGGCTCACACCGACAAGGTTAGTATCATGTAGCTTTTTAAGTGGATATTGAGCTCACTTCAATAGCCACAAGATGTGGCTAGAAATTTGTCACAGTTGTACAGTATGAACTATAGTTAATTTTTGTAGTTATAATTTAATAATATAGCTTTAGGTTTTATAGTTTTTTCACCAAGAATGGTATCATGTGCCATCTCTAAGTGTGTCCCTGTGTTTTGATAAATTTTAACATTTTATAAGAGTTTTATTCATATTTTACATTAGTAAGTGATGAAATAGACTAATATCTACGTATATTTTAAACATTCATGACATACCTTTTTCTTGATTTTTTTTTAATCTCTAGGCTACATTTTTCATCTGTATGATTTTTCAAATTGTCACAAACATCCAAAATTTTTCCCGATATGTTTATTGAGAAGAAATTGTTTATAAATATACCTCTGCAGTTTAAACCTGTGTGGTTCAAAGGTCAGCTGTACATGCCTTCTTTCTTTTCTGGGACTTTGAGCCATAGAGGATAGGAAGAGAGTGTGGGATTATTTCCACACATATCTCAATTTGCTAGTTAGTTAGCCATTCTTCAGCGTTCTCTTTCCCTTAGTCTATACTCTGTATTCAATAATCACAAAAAGGAAGCTATCCTCTCAGCTTTAGCTTCAGGAGATGGGTTATCATGTTAGCTGGACCTGGAATTCGCACACACACATACACATTTGCACATACACACTCACACATATTGGTCAGCATATGCCAATAAATGTTTAAATACAATCACTTATAGTCAAACTATTCAAAGAGAGAGTTATACCATTACTGAGCAATGAAAACTAAGAAAATTTTAAATGTTCATGAGACTACAAAGCTGGATATTCAGAAAAGAGTAATAATTTGGCTTTTCTCAAATTCAGACTCAGACTATCACTTCAGCCAACCATATGGAATATCCGTACAACAGCCATGTAAAGAGTAATTCTGCTGTGACTTGACTGTCAAGACAGCACTTGCAAAGGTTTCCATCTGGTAACTGTTTGTTTCGGGTTGGGCTAATATTCCAGCAGACTCCAAGTTCCATTCCTCTAATGTAAAATGACTAGAACTGAAATTCAACTACCTAGGCCCCTTGACTTTAATCTGAGGCAACAATAAATAAATAACTACATAAATAAATAAATCTCTGCACTGCTCTTTCAATCCATACACATCATCTCTACAAGCATTATTCTTTTGATTCAGATGTTGTGTAGCACAAAGAAGTCATTACTCACTCTGTCACATATACAAGAAATCTTTAGATACATTCTAGTTTGCATTTGTTTTGGGAAAGAATATAACTCTGAAGATAAATGTCTGACCTTTCTTTTGCTGCTTAAAAAAATAGTATTTAAATACTTTCTTTTGTCTTCTGCTTTCTGTAACTAGATTAAACACTGCTCGGATAAAGGCAATTGCAGGGGCTTAGAAACTAACATTCTTATTTTTTCATATTGTTGTTCTTTTCACCATATATTATGATATTTTCCATTTTTTTAATTGGCTGAGAGTTTTTTTATGTTGATTGTTTCTAAAGTCTAAAGAGGATCAAAGATTTTAACATTTCGTTTTCATTTATGGTACTCCAAAATCCACCTGGAAAGAGGAAAACTCTCATTTGGCATAAATAATAAGAGCATAATTGAAAATTTGAAGTATTTCCATTTGATTTAATTGAATGTGCTGCAAATGAATTCTGTGCAACTGCAGTCTGAAAGCCCTGGGCCACAGAGCACAGTGGTCTATGGTCTGTTAGGAACTGGGCCCACATAGCAGCAGGTGTGTAAAGCTTCATCTGTATTTACAGCCACTCCTCATCACTTGTATCACCACGGAGCCCTGCTTTCCGTAAGATCAGTAGTGACATCAGATTCCTATAGGAGGACAGACCCTACTGTAAACTGCACAGGTGAGAGATCTAGGTTGTGTTTTCCTTATAAGAATTTAATGCTTGATAATCAGAGGTGGAGCTGTGGTGGTGATGCTAGCACTAGGATGCTTCAACTAGTTGAAGGAAAACCAAATAATTTTTAATCCAAGATCCTATATCTTGCTAAACTGAGTATCATTTATGATGAAATTACATATTTTACTGACATGGAAATGTTGAGGAAATTTGTCATAACTGTACCAGCTCTACAGAAAGTACTCAGGCCCATTCTTCATAATAAGCAGCATAATGGTCCATCACCCAAAACACCCAGAATTTAAGGAAAAATGCCTAGCTGCCACAATATTGAAATAATAAAAATAAGCTCTGGATATCTGAAAAATAAAATGAACAAAATTCTAACATACCTATCAATTCTCTCAATAAAAGTAAATGACCTGATTATCCTCCAAAGTGGCACAGGCTGGCTAACTGGATACAAGCTCAGGCCTGATATCTATTATCTCTAAGAAACATACCTAACATGAAAGGATAAAGCAAAACTCAGGGTGAAGGGATGGAAAACAATAACCAAGGAAAATGGAGAGCAGAAAAAAGCAGGGGTTGCATCTTATTTGTAGATGTAATGTTATTTAAACCAATAAAAATAAGGAATGACAAGGATGGAAACTACATACTTGTCAAGGAAAGCATATAACATGAAGAGATTTTAATAATTAACATTTACGCACTATACTTGAACACTCCACAATTTATAAAAGAAACCCTAAATGATCTGAACAATATGACATCTTCCTGTACTATAGCAGTTGCAGATTTTAACATCCCTTTCACAGTACTGGATAGATCCTCCAAGCAGAAAGCAAACAAGAAATAACAGACTTAAACACAACCTTAGAACAAAGGAACTTAACAGATATGCAGAACTTTTCAGAATGTGAATATGCAATTTTCTCATTAGCCTATGAATCATTCTCCAAGGTGATTGTATCTTAAGACACAAATGTAACTTCAATTAATTCAAAAGAATAGAAATTATTCCATGTATCTTCTTGGACCATCATGGAATAAAAGTTAAACTAAATAGCAACAGAAATCTTACCTAAATAAAGTCAATAAATAAGATTATTTAGTCAATAAACTAAATAACCTTATGCTGAATGACAGCTGACTAAAGATGAGATTAAGAAGAAAACCATTAGATTTCTTGAACAAAGTGATAATGAAGCTTCAAATTATCAAACCTATGGGATACTGCAAAGGCAGTCCTAAAAGGGAAATTTACAGCATTAGATGCCTTCATTAAGAAAACAGAAAAAGGAAAAGTGAACAACCTAATGGGCCATCTCAAGCAATTGGAAAAGGAAGAACACTCCAACCCCAAACCCAGCAGAAGAAAAGAAAAAAACAAATTTTGAGCAGAGTTAAATGAAATTGAAAACAAAAGAATCATTTGGAAGATCAGAGAACCACAATATTGGTTCTTTGAAAAGACTAATAAAAATTGATTAAACTTTTGGCCAGGTAAACCAGAAACAGAAAAGTAAGATCTCTGATAACTTCAATCAGAAATGATAAAAGGGAAAAATAACAACAGATACCAAAAGATACAAAAGATCCTGAATGATTACTACCAAAAACTCTATGCCCAGAAATATGAAAATGTACAGGAATTATACCAATACTTAGAGTCACACCATCTTCCTAAATTCAACCAGAAAGATGAATGTGCATAATACAATGGTATATTTCAAAACTATTAAGAATAGAGCCTAAATGTCTTACCATAACATTTGTCTACAGTGCAAATGTCTTAAGCAAGCGAGGCAATGGTTACGTTAATCAGTTCTATGTAAGCATTCCACACTGTTTACCAGTTACGCACATTGTGCCCCATAAATGCATTAATGTATATAGTTATGATTTAATAAAGAAAAAATTAAATAAGAGTGCAGTTAATCCATTAAAAAAAAGAATTAGACTTTTGGAATAGACCTATATCAAATACTGAAATAGCTTCAACCATACAAAATGCTCCAGAATAGAAAATCCCTGGACCCAGTAGTTTCACCTCTTTGAATTCTGCCAAACCTTCAAAGAGGAGTTAGTACCTATATTGCCTCTCAACCTCCGGACTAGCTAGGACCTCAGACATACACCACTGCAGGCATACATCACACAGGCATGTACCACTCCACCTGGCTATGTGCCTTTGACCACAGGAGATTCCTGGAAAGTGTCAGCAGACTATTTTCTTGGAGGCTAAGGGAATTAATTCCTGAATCCTGAAGAGGAAGACTGTGTGACACATTATGGCCTCTACTAGAGTATATCACTTACCAACCCTTAGGCCTGAAATTGACTGAAAGAGGTTAGATTTATATGGAAAAAAAAACCCACTAAGTATCAAGTCTAGTGTACTGTATTAATACATATAGTTAATGTATACTGTATATTGTATTATAATATTACTAAATTCTTCATTCTAATATCAAAGGGACATATAAACATTTACCTAGGAACCAAAAGTGTTACTATAGTCCATCTATTATAGCAGAGGCATATATAGGCCAAAGGATAAGTGGAGCTGTACCCAAGGCCTCTCTTACAGTGACGCTGTATGAAACTTAACATTATTTAATATTCATTTCTCCAGTTTTTGACTATATTTTTGGAATGGAAAATCTCAGTAGTTGTCAGAAATCTCACAATGGTTACTTGGCCTATGTGGTAAGAACTATTATAGTGAAGAAGGCCATGTGGAAATTTAGGAAACAGTTTTTTTTTTCAGGAAGATAGTCAGAAGCAATGTCAAATTACAAAGTGAATGAGATTAGTGGAATTCTTAAAAACCTAAAGGATATTTCAGGAGGAATAGTTTTCATCATACTTTCATTCAATTTATCATTTTCATTCTTACAAAAATAAGATGGAGCCTGCCAACTCACAACAGATTGCCACAACTTAACAAAGGAGTCCCAGTTTTAGATGCCATAAAGATAAGTTGTCTTTGCTAGATTAACACAGCCTTTTGTATGTTGTGTGTAGATATTGACTGGGGTGAGTGAATTCTTTTCTATCTCTATTAAGGAGGACAGGACATAACTTGCAATCATGTAGAAAGAATAAAATGAACAACAGTATATATTACTATTTTCACTTAGGGTTCTCCCACATTCTGTCATAAGTAAGGCCAAGGACCTACATTCTCCCATCATTCTGAAAATATCCATTGGTCCACTGTCTCAGTGATCTCCTACTAATGAGAATGAGTGAGCAAGAAATGAATTGCATGTTGGAGGACTTGTAAAGCTACATGTGTTCTGGGTAATAACTCTAAAGAGATTCAAGGGTCCCACACATCATGAAGATTTAGGGATCTAGTAGTTAGAAACTTGCTAAGACATCTCTTCCAAAATCAAGACAAGATTACTACATCTTACATCTCTCACAGCAATTAATGGAACACTCTTCTTGTTAGATCTCCTTAGGTTACAGAGGCATCTTTTATCTACTTGGTAGTATTAATACAACTCATTTACTTGATGACATGGAAAGCTACCAGCATCAAGTAGAGTTGAGAGCAAGCTAGAAAAAGCTCTGTAGTCTGGTTCAGAGTGTGGTGCAAGCAGGTTTTTCTTCTGGGTCTTATGATCCTGATACTGGAGATAGAATCATGCATAGAATTTATTGCAAAACTTTGTAATGTGTTAGAGCAAAGCCTTGCCATCTGCAGTTGAGAAATGCATACTATTGGAAATATAGCTTCTGAAATGTTTGTGGGCCCTAGTAAAAACCAAGCTTCTGACAAAACATTAAGTGAATGTTTAGACAGGACTCCCCACCAATGACTAAATTCTCTAGGTTGATAAAATCAAAAGCTAATAACTATTTTTATTTCACTGGGATATCTTTCAACTCATTTATTTTCACATGGGGCCTTTATGACTAGCTGCCAGATAGATTGACGTAGTAAGTGTAAGTAGAGAATGAACTGAGGCTTTATTACAGCCACACTTAAGTCTTTTTTTTTTCTTGAGACGGAGCCTCAAGCTATCCCCCTGGGTAGAGTGCCATGGCATCATGCTCATAGCAACCTCCAACTCCTGGGCTCAAGCGAGTCTCCTGCCTCAGCCTCCCAAGTAGCTGGGACTACAGGCGCCTGCCACAACGCCTGGCCATTTTTTGGTTGCAGCCATCATTGTTGTTTGGCGGGCCCGGGCTGGGGATTCCAACCTGCCACCTTAGGTGTATGTGGCTGGCGCCTTAGCCACTTGAGCCACAGGCGCCGAGCCTACTCACTGTTTTTGATACTCTTCCTGGGAGTTGTGTGTGAGGGCTGCTTCTAGTCTGTCATCTTGCTAGTCTCCTCCAAAGGTATTTAATAATTTTTTGTGTTGACTTTTAGGATCTTCAGATATAGTATTTAATTATTCTAATCATTAATATTGATTTACCATAATTAATACCTCTCACTTTAACCTAAAATTAGAATGTATAAATATATTTCAAAAGCCAGTAATTTGGGCTTTAAGTTTGTTGACTCAGCCTTTATCATAAATGGGAAAAAATAAATTCATGAAAAGTTAAGCACATTCCTTTCATTAAGTGAATAATTATATTCCATCAAACGAAACATCAATACTGTATTTTGACCTGCTTGGTAAAAACTGAAGCCATTATTTTGGCGAAGAAGATATCTGAATTATTTAACTCATTTTCAGACAGAGCTTGTGTTTTTCAGCCCTACTTAACCTTTTCTTTAAAGAATCTACTAATGAATGTGCTGCCTACCCCAGAACAAGAGTAAAACCTCTAAGTCTTGGTCTAATTTGTAATCTCAGGTTTACAGGAAATTTTAGTTAAAATAGGTCAATAAGATCAAAATACTTATTACTAAAAGATCATGACTGTGTGGGAATATTACATACCTTCTTCTTCAAGTAATCAAAGCTAAAAATGGAAAGTCTCTGGCAAACTGAAGGAGAACATGATTCAGATACTAAAAGTCAAAAGCCAAACAAATACTTCTGCCCCTTGCAGAAAGAAATCATTCCTTTAAAAACCAAGGACAAAGCGATAAGCTCAAGTAAAAGCCAGAAATAATGGTCTTTCATAAATAGTGGGTCTTGTGATGAAGCCTGAGAAGTCAAGGGCAAGAATTCTTTTCAAGGTACAGTTTTCTAACAGTCTCATTTCCTAAGGTAATGAAAATTCTGTGGGATAGTGTAACTTGTAGTTTATCTAAAGAAATTAAAAACTGGATTACTTACAAAATTGAAAATTAAAATCAAATTTCCTACTTGGTTTTCCATTGCATGTGAATTTCTGAAGATAGTCTTATGCCAATGATGCAGATGAAGGAGATAAAAGATAAAATTTCCAAATATTAGAACATAGTTTTCACCTAAGTATAGCACTATGATTAATCACTGTAATAATATTTTAAAGAATATATGTGTGTTTGTAAAAGCTATGATTTAAGGTAATATATATGGACCTAAAATGTCATAGTGACTCCTTGTTTTTATAGACCCTATGGATAAGTGACTTAAATTCCTCTTTTAAAACATGATTATGTTTGGCTTAGCACCCATAGCTCAGTGGTTAGGGCTCCAGCCACATACACTGAGGCAGGCAGGTTCGAACCTGGCCAAGGTCTGCTACACAACAATGACAACTGAAACAACAACAAAAAAAGTAGCCAGGCATTGTGGTGGGCTCCTGTAGTCCCAACTACTTGGGAGGCTGAGGGTCGAGAATTGCTGAAGCCCAAGAGTTAGAGGTTGTTGTGATCTGTGATGCCATAGCACCCTACCGAGGGTGACATATTAAAACTCTGTCTCAAAAAAAAAAAAAAAAACTGTTATGTTTATGAGCATATTTTTGAACATTACATATTTTGATAAGTCCTTGATATACAGAAGTCAGGTAAAAACTCAGCTTCTAATCCTATTTTATTGATGTTTGTTAAATTTCTATCCCACTGAATTTTTTTGTAATTTATAAGAACAAATGCTAAAGTTGAAAATATTAATTAGGTGGGATGGAAAAATCATCTTCACACAGATTGAGCAAGTGAACATCACAAGAGATTGGAGGTAGCTAACAAAGAGCCTTTGCTTTTTTTATTCTGGTTGTGGATGAGAACCCACTGCAGGAGTTCTAATCTATCAGATGAAGGCAATTTAGAGAAAGAAATCTGATAAGTTTTGAGTTTTTAGAAGCCAGGCAAAAGAAGAAACTCTTTCCATTTTATTTATTTTTTTACATATGTATTTATTTTTACTGAGACAGAGTCTCACTTTTTGGCCCTCAGTATAGTGCTGTGGCATCATAGCTCATAGCAACCTCCAACTCTTGGGCTGAAGAGATTCTCTTGCCTCAGCCTCCTAAGTAGCTGAGACTACAATCACCCACCACAATACTCAGCTTTTTTTTTTTGTAGAGACAGGGGTCTCACTCAGGCTCAGGCTGGTCTCAAACCTCTGAGCTCAGGGCAATCCACCCACCTCGGATGCTCAGAGTGCTAGGATTACAGGTGTGTGCCACCATGCCTGGCCCCTATTGCATTTAAAGATGCAAAAGACTTTTGAGGTTTTGACAACAATTCAAATTTTCAAGCAGAAGTTGTGATGATGCAGATAAGAAAACTTAATATGGGATTTAAATTTGGGGCATATTTGAGATAAATCTGAATTACAGGAAACAATGACTAAAAATAAAGGCCTAACTGTTTCTAGGAAATCTAAACTCATTCCAGGTCTTACTAATTTGGACTAAGTTTAATCCTGGGAAACATCACTTTGAAAGGGCTCAACTGTAACTTAAACTTTACCTTAGAATTGAAAGCAATGTAACTACAAATGTGGAAACTCATATTAATTGAAATAAAAAAAACTCAACTTGAATATTACTTCCAGGATATCTATTCTTTATTCTTCCTGAAAGCGATTTGGCACTCTTAGGCATCATTTCTAGAAAAGCATATATTCAATGGTTTTCTTTGGCAAAGAACAATCAAAAGCACTACTTTTTAGCACTTGCCATGGCAAATTTATAATTTTCATTACCACAAAACATGGTAACCAAATTTGGTCATGATATATGTTTCAAATAACACTTTCAGTGTTGAGATTTTATATAGTGATGAGTTGCAAACTGATCTAACAATCTATGAATGAAAACACAGAAGATAACTAGCTACCTGCTCATTGAAGTTTAGATTTCACATAAAATTTAACATGGCTCATCAAAAGAAATGATTATGTAGAATTCTTTTATAGAGTTCCCCATCTATTTTTATATTGTCTGTGAGATCCATAATTCCTTCATTTTATTCATCTTTTTTATGAATTAAGTTCATACTTGCTGAATGCCAGTTAGGTGCCATGCACTGGCCACTGGGCATCAGTCTAATTTCCCAGTGTAAAGGATACTGTAGACATCTCAAAAATAAGTTGATAAATAAAGTAAATATATTAAAATCATGTAATCCCTTTTTGGATTTGTGAGTAATAACTGAAAAAAATATTTCCATACATTCACATAATATTTGCTCAACCACAAATCTGGAGTAAAATGCATGCAGATTTGAAAACTTTTTTCATATTGTGTTTTTGACTCTTGGTATCATGGGAAGAAATTTTAGGTGGCGTCTGTTGAGTAAGTAGCATCTGTTGCCTATCTTTAGGAGTAAAAGTCCAAATGCTTCTGCCCACTGTACCTTGGTATGAAAGCACCCAAGGAAACTATAATGCAGTCAAGCACTGGACTGGACAATACTTCATTACACAAAGATAAGACAGAGCAAGGTTGACAACAATAGTGGGCACCCATCCTCCATAGTCATAGAGTGGCTACTAGCAGGTGATGCAGGAGCGCTAGCCTACATGTACACTTATTGTCCTGAGGAATAAAGGACCCCATCCCCTCCCACAGAGAAAATAATAGCAATACAGTTTCCAGGTGCCATATGATGTGCTTGCTTAAGCAGAACA
Organism: Galago senegalensis; assembly: GCA_963575145.1. Taxonomy (NCBI): domain Eukaryota; kingdom Metazoa; phylum Chordata; class Mammalia; order Primates; family Galagidae; genus Galago; species Galago senegalensis. Next base: position 4,557 of record CAUYTI010032708.1, on the reverse strand, counting down.
AAAGAATTTACATTGAGTTGGAAAAGAAAAAAAGATATTCCCACAAAAAGTGAAAAGTCCAGTACAGGCTGTGCAGGTTCTTTATATTTTGGTAAGGAAGTGTCCAGGCACCAGGCCCATTTTTATGCAGCCAACTAGGGGTCATAACGCCACATGCACACCCCCAGTTATTCAGTGTTACCTCAAAATTCTTCCTGATCTCTCATTGACAAGGTTGCTTCAATTTATCGTCTATTCTTAAATTCTTATTTCTTGGGCACCGGTAATTTTTGTGATATTATTGATACTGTGTGTATTTTAATGAGCTCTGTGTATGATATCACTCATCTTTTTTAATATTTATTCCGATTGTTTGTACACGCTACCATATTCAGTCTACATCACTACTTCAATCTGTGTTTGTACAGGAGGAACCATCATGTCATTATGAGCACAGAAATACCTAATTTTTATTTCCCCGTACAAAGGCATTGTTCCAGCTAAGTAGCTGACTTCGTTGTGCTCAAAGATATTATGGGTGATTCTACTCCTGTATTTTTGATAAAATAATCACATCTATCCAAAATTATGTTCCTATCTACATTTATATACCACTCATAAGTCATGAAGCTTTACCCTCTAACAGTCAAAAATTATGTCTTCCTCTACAGAATCCCCAGAACACTTGTTTGACTCCTGACATACCTATTTGGTAGAGTTATTGCTCTCTCTATGTCTCTCGTTTTTGCTGGACCTCCTTGAGGTCAGTCATTTTTCATTATTTTTTGAATCTTAATGTTTAGTTCAGTACAGGCTCAGAAAAGTGATAGACACACCCCAAATCATCGTGGTGTGTCACATGAGCTTGCATTAATTTAACATATTTTCTGTCCCATAATGTCCTTTAGAAACGGAGTGATAAATAGAGCAATTTGATATGGAGAAGCTATAAAGTAATATATTTCTAAGGTATGCTCCAAGGAGTGCTAATCTAGCAAGATGATTACATAAAACATATTCATAGTTTCATTTTGAGAAATATAAAACCACATTAATCTGTACATTTATGCAACATCCCTCAATGTGGTTTAAATCCATTACGTCTTTAGTATCTGCAAGTTCTTTGGAAAAGACTGTGTTACAGAGATGATATCTCCACTAAGGCATCTTCACCAGAGTCGCTGGTGTTATGAAAGGAGTGGTTGAAGATGGTGGTAGGGGAGCTCAGTGAGTGCAAGGATAACAACATGTTATGATATTGGCTTAAGTTTGACTTTGTCCAGCCTTGAGAAATTTGGAATTTGAATGAAGAATTGCAGGTCTCTCTGCATTCTTATTCTCCATGGTGTTATGCCCTAGAATACAGTTGTATCTAGTGTCCCTCATGTACATTGCATATACAAACCTGTGTCTACGTACTGCTGACCCAACTGGGTATTACCATGTTGAGAGTACATTCAAATATTCTGGTTATTTGGTGCTTAAGCAATTACAAACCAGCATTATGTACAGAGGATGACAAAACATGCGTACACATTTTAAGAATGAAAAAACTGTATTACTGTTGTAATAATATATATTAATAACAATAGATGAACACAAGTCATGTTGAGCACCTCTTGTAATTGCAGAAGTCAAACCTGACTTGAGTATTACAAATTTAATACAAGTTTTTCTTTTCTTAAAATGGACATTCATTTTTTGGCACTCTCTATGTAGCGAGTTCTACTATGCAGTAGAACTTCCATAGTTGACCACTTGTCTACATTGATCACCTCCTCAATTTGACCTAATTGTTGTAGACTGGACATGCACCACATGTATGTATCTAGTTCTTTATGTTGACCACCTCTATATGTTGACCAATTTGTTACTGTGGCTTGAGTGGTCAACTTACACACACACACACACACACACACATATGTAAAACCAATGTAATACTTTCTACAAAAGAATGAAAGATATCATACCCCCTATTTCACCTATGTAGAAGTTCGGAAGTTCTTGGGCTGGCGCCTGTTATTTGGGTGGTTGTAGGGTAGGGCTGTAGGAAAGAACATTAGAATTAAAATGAGAAATATGTAATTTCGGACTTGGTCCATTAACACCTGGGCAATGTTGAGGAAGTCAATGCTGTTCTCTATAAATGTAGCAAGGAATAAATGTGTGCCTTATATATTTCTTAGATTGTTATGAAGATCAAATGAGTATGGATGGATGATTATACTAAGGCTCAATTATTATGATTTTATTTCATTTCAACAATTATCTGAGGATTGTTTGACTTATCCTTCTTTCCTCCATAAGACTATCTGCTGCTCTTCCTGTTCACTTGCCTGAATCTTTTTGAAGGTGAACAATCCAATTTTCCATTTAGAAAAATTGCTATAGTTTTGAAAAATATTAAAGAGAACTCTATTTCTTTTCTAATTTTCTGATCTTTACCTATATACTCCATGAAGTAATTAAAACATAGTTTCCATTAAGTAATTTTAAAATATTTTCTCATTCATTTGGATTGGAAGCTCTGTATCTATGACACTGGTTGTTAAATTTTTACTATTTTTCAGAGTCACATCTGGAGAGTTACTGAAAGCCATTAAATGGCCCCTCCACTAATTTTTGATTCGATAAAGCTGGGGTAGGCCCAGGGAGTTTATTTCAAATGAGCTGCCAAGCACTACTGATGGGCTACTATGGGATTGCATTTGAGCAATCCTCTCCCTAAAATTGAATTCCCTGAGTTTAATTTCTCATTCTTTCAATCTGTAGCTTCCCATTCTTTGCCCCATATTAAAAAAATATATATTCTAAACAATTTATTTTTAAATAGTTATGTTTTGCTCTGTTATAATGTGAAATTTAAAACAATGCTATACTATGATGTAATAAAAGGGTAGAAACTCACAAATAGGTCAGCCTTGGCTTCATTCTCACAACACAAATAATTGAGCTACTAGCTTTTCTCTGTTGGCATACATCCAAAAGTAGATGCAACCTCAAATTGGCAAGCTATTTGTCCAGATCTCTTTTTATTTTTAAGAAGTGATAACATAATTGGGGATCAAGGCCCATTTTTCTCATGAGAAGTCATAGCTAATTCAGTTGGGTGAATTACAGTAGAACCTTCATAGATGACCACCTCCCTACATTGACCACCCTATTAAGTTGGCCTATTTTCCTAGAATGGACATGGACCACAAGTGCGTATCAGTACGATAGGCCTATTTCTTTATGTTGACGCCTCTGTATGTTGACCAGTTTCTCACTGTCCTTTGAGTGGCCAACTTACAGAGAGCTTCTACCATATATGTTAGGAATACCACCAATTAGAATAGAGGTGTGTATAGAAGATAGATAATGAGGAAAAAGAGATTTGGCCTGATCAGATACTCTAAGTTGAAGTTGTGCTTCCGACATACTTTGAAGATGTGATTCTGGTTTATTTCAAAATAGAAAAACGATAATTACATAAAATAAGAAGAAATTTGTAAATATAACTAATTATGAGTCTCAATATCAGAAGTGTTTTGAAATAGATATTTTATAATTAAAAATGTACTCCTATCCTGAAGAATAGTTGATTGCAAAACTAATAATGACCTAACATAGGAGAATCAGTACTCAAATTTTTATTAAAATTCAGAAAAAGCCAGGTGCAGTGGCTCTGGACTGTAATCCTAACATTCTGGGAAGCTGAGAAGGGTGGGTTGGTTGAGCTCAGGAGTTTCAGATCAGCCTGAGAAAGAAAAAGACCTTGTCTCTACTAAAAATAGAAAAAAAAGAAAAGAAGGAAATTAGAAAGGCACATGTCAATTTGGCTTTCAAAAAAGAATGCACAACATAAGAAAGAGGCATGATTAACAGTTAATTTAAGGTAGCTGAAGTGGATTAGCCCCCGTGAAGTAAACAGTTTATTTTTGTTGCTGTCTTTAGTAATGACAAACATACGAGTCATTTAAAAGCCAATCTGGTTGGTTCAGTGCATACTGTTTTATTGTGTTTCCTCTTTGCCAGTGTGCACATTTACCAGTAAATGGTTCACATCTGTTCTTTGTAATTTACTGATTATGTGAGGGCCTCTGTGTCCTCCCCATTTAAAAAAAAAAAAAAGACAATGGGAAGTTTAATTTACATGAGATTTAAGGAATGGTCTAGATTTCTAAGATTCTTTGGTTATTTGCAGACTCTTTTCATAAGTCGGTATCAATTTTTTAAAAACTGTTAAACATCTAAAATATGTTCAAATTACTTTCTATGATAATTCAAATTTAGATTTTCTAGTTTGATGGATGATCCCTGATTTTTTCCAAACTATTGCCAATGTTTAATCGTATTCCTTTCTAGCCAAGATAGATATTCATTGGAATAACCATATGTCCAATTCTCAGGACTGTTCCTCTTTATACCTATACTTGTTATCCTAAAGTAATTGTTTTTTTTTTTTTTTTTTTTTTTTTTTTGCAGTCTTTGGCTGGGGCTGGGTTTGAACCTGCCACCTCTGGCATATGGGGCCAGCGCCCTACTCTTTGAGCCACAGGCACTGCCCAAGTAATTGTTAATATTCCTTTTTGTACT
>CAUYTI010032706.1:0-38899 GCA_963575145.1 Galago senegalensis | reverse complement strand
CATTTGGGAATGAAGAGATTAATGTAACTTCATTTGGAAATGAAAAGGCTAATGTAAACTCCCTACTCCCCTCCTGGGCAGGGTTACCCAGGTGGACCAGCACCCTACTCCTTTGAGCCAAAGGTGCTGCCCTATACATATTTTTTAAATTTATTATATTTATAAGTTGTACTTATGCTAAAATTTAAAAAATATATTACAATACTATTTTTGCATTCTATGAAAATTTTTGTTGCTCCATATAGACCAAATTTTTAATTAAGAACACACCCCCCACCCCCGTCAATGGTGTCCCGCTTTACCAATGTTAAAATCTGGTCACCTTACTTTATCTAGAACACAGCAAGAAGACATTTGTTGAAGAATGCAGTCCTCATTTGTGATTTTCACCAAAAAGGTCCATTTTTCTTTTTGGACACCAAGTAGAATTGTTCGTCCTTGATCCCTTCAGGTTACTGATTGCCACATCACTTGCTTTGATCAGAGATTTGAGTAGAAGAAAGATTTGCTACATTTCTTTATTTCTCTTCCTTTCTTTTTCCTTTTGAAACAGGGTCTCACTCTATTGCCCAGGCTGGAGTGCACAGGCACCATCATAACTCACTATAACTTCAAACTCTTAGGCTTAAATTATCCTCCTGCTTCAGCCTCCTAAGTACACCTGAATAATTTTTAAAATTATTTTGTAGAGATGGGATCTCTCTGTGTTGCTCAGGCTGGTCTTGAACTCCTGGCCTCAAGTGATCCTCCCTCTTTGGCACCCAATATACTGGCATTACAGGTGTGAGCCATTGCACTCAGCCATATTTCATTTTTCTAACCTTGGCAATAGAAAAGTGTGGCATCAGAGCCTTCTTCCAGCTGATTTCATGCTCATTGAGGCAGAGCTAAAACCACTCCACAGACAACCTATGATAGGTAGAAGCCATTATTGTCTTAAGACATAACTGTTTTCTTTTTTGTTTCAACTTTTTATTTTAAAATAATTGTAGATTTACAGGAAGTTTACAAAAATAGCAAAAAGAGGTCTTGTATATGCATCACTCAGTTTCTCTCAATGCTACTACCTTCCACAACGTTGACAGTATTGAATCCAGGAAATGACATTGGTACAATGTGCATGTATATAATTTTGACATTTTATCACATGTATAAATGCAACCACCACCACAATAATTTAAAATCAAGATAGATAACTATACTGTCACCACTACAAAGATTTCTCTCATGATACTCACTTTTCTCCCTAATCCCAAATATCTTTAAACCCTGGTAACAACTTACTTTGTAAAGTCTCAAAAATAAGATGGACAGATAGACATATAGATGGAGTAATAAGGAAAATACAATGAAATGTTGATTGTAGAATATGGATGGAGGCTATGTGTTTATTCAATGCATAACTCTTTAAATTTGCATGTTTGCAAATTTTCATCAATGTAATATTGGGACCAGATCAACCAAAATGTCCACCAGTAGTGAAATGGATAAATTATGAAATATTTTTTTTCACTGAGGAAAAAAATCATAATTTACACAAACAAATGTAACAAATGTTTGTTACACAAACAAAAATCCGATACTCATAAATTAGAAGAATCAATATTCTTAAAATGTCCATACACCTAAACTGATTTATAGATTCTATACAATTCCCATTAAAATATCAATGCCATTTTTTACAGAACTAGAAAAAACTATCCTACTTTTTATGAGGAATCAAAAAAAGACTCTGGCCATTGTGTTCTGGGACTATGTTTAATATCTGCCTTATAAATTCATCTTATTATATGAAGTTTTTTTTTTTAAAGAGCCTGAATAGCCACAGAAATCCTAAAAATAGTAAATCTGGAGGTATCACATTACATGACTGCAAATTATGATTCAAAGTTATAGCAACCTAAATAGCATCATGCTGATATAAAGGTAGACAGTAGAACAAAATAGGAAAACCAGAAATAAAGCCTAATAGCTAAAACCAACTGATTTTCAACAAAGTAGACAAAAACATACACCAAGGAAAGGACACCCTGTTCAATAAAATGGTGCTAGGAAAACTAGATAGTCACATGTAGAAAAGTAAAACTGAACCTGTATCTCTTACCATATACAAAAATTAACTCAAGATGAATTAAACCCTTAAGTATAAGCCCTGAAACCATAAAAATTCTAGAAGAAAACATGGGAAAAACTCTTCTGGACACTGGTCTAGGCAAAGAATTTATGACTAACACTCCCAAAGAAAATATAGCAACAAAATTAAACTAATTTAATTAAATTAAAAAGTTTCTGCCCAGAACAAAGATTTTTAAAAAATCAACAGATTAAACAGACAAGCTGTAAAATGGCAAAAAAATATTCACAAACAATACATGTGACAGAGGACTAATACACAGAATCTACAGAGAACTCAAACAAGTCAGAAAACAAAAGCCCATTATAAAGTGGGTAAAAGAAGTGAGCAGATTTTTTTCAAAGCAGATGTACAATGACCAACAAACATGAAAAACATGTTCAATATGTGTGTGTTTGGTGTGTGTGTGTACACACATATATATATACACACACACCCATACACACACACACATACACCCCATGGAGTACTACTCAGCCTTAGAAAGGAATAAAATAATGTCTTTTGCCACTTGGATGGAATTGAAGAACATTATTCTAAGTGAAGCATCTGAAGAATGGGAAACAGATACCATATGTTCTCATTAGTAAGTGGGAGCTAAACAATGTCCAAACTTTTTTTTTCCCTCTGTATCACATTTGAAGAAGAAGAGTTGTCTTGGGCCACACATTAAATATGCAAATACTAACAAAAGTTGATTAGCAAAAAAGGAAGTCTGTGCATATGTTTTAGGATATCCAACACCACAGATAAGCAAAAAAAAATCTTCACAAAATCAGAATGTGGCTTGTCATCCTCGTATCAGACACCCCTGAATCATGAAGTAGAATGGACGGTGGAAACTAAGAAGTGGGGGAAGGTAGGAGGAGTGTGAGAGAATAAAAATTACTTGTTGGGTACAGTGTACACTATTCTGATGACAGGTATACTACGAATAAAAGATCTGGCTTTAGCATTGTGTAATTCATATATGTAACACAAAATATTTGTACCCCCTCAATCTTCCAGAAATTTTTAAAAGATATGAAATTTAGGGGTTGTTATAACAGTATGGTAGGCAGAATTCTAAGATGGCCCTCATCATTCTCACTTCTTGGTATCCAGACTTTTGTGTAATCCTTTCCCCTTGAGTCGTGAACTGCTTCAAACAAATAAAATATGGCGAAGGCAACAGAAAGATTACTATTGTGGTTATATTGTATGATGTGAGATTCCACCAGGTAGATGAAAGTCTAAGATTCTCCTACTGGCTTTGAAAGAGTCGGCTTTCATGTTATGAGCAAGTCTGTGAGTGAGCCACATGGCAAGGAATTGTGTGTATGGAGTGGCCATTTAGGAGCTAAAAGTGACAAGGCTGACAGCCACAGGAAAGACAGAGTGCCCTGTACATAACGATAAGGAATTAAATTTTGCCAACAATCATTATGTAAGCTTGGAAAATGACCCCAATTTCCAGAAAGGATGGCAGCGCAGCCTACATCTGGCCTGTGAGACCCTGAACATAGGACCCAATTAAACCATGCCCACATCTCAAACCACAGAACCTGTGAGATGATAAATGTATGCTACATTAAGCTGTTAAGTTTGTGTCTATTCATTACACAGCAGTAGAAAACTAAGGGACACAACCTAAAATAGCCTCTCTCGATTCATATAAAAATGGTGGGAATTAAAACTGGATAAGTACTCTGGAGAAAGGCTAGGGAGTCAGAGCCTTTCTGTCTGTGGGCAATGAGAACCTGGAAGGTACTTGAGCATAGGGACAGTTTGGTTGGAACAGTGCATTCAGAGGGAGTGATTTATAGGCATAAGGTTGAAAAGATGAATTTGAAAATAGATGACCATTTATATGCGTCTTTGTGTGTATGTATAGACATAAAGCAAATATAGAGTATCAACTTCTGTTATCAAATTATTTATGTGTACATGTAGAAAGTAACCTCTTCAAAGGGGTTATACTGACATTCTTTCCTATACAAAATATGATGCGGCTTCTACCTGTAATTCTACGTTAGCATGACTAAAATACCCATGTCTACCCCCGGAGTTAAAATGACAAATGTACTGCTTTCACGCCTCCATGTTGTCACCAGGGGACTGTTCCATTTGTTAATAGGCATTGCTTTTTGCCAGGAATTTCACTTTCCGCCCAGAGTAAATCGCCTTTCATCTACACCAAAATTTGAAGCATATACAAAAGTGGTTTGTGTTTTATTTACCACTTGCTCTGGCAGAGAGATGGGTGTAAGGATGCTTAGCTTCACTTTCTCAAGTCATGTGGGCTGCGATATGAAACTGCACTGCAATCTTTCACTTGCCGTGTTACAATGCTTCTGAAGACAGGACTATTTGGCTTCTGTGAATGCAAATACAAGTGCTTTCAGAGATGCATCCAAAGCAGCAGATGAGAATATTTCCTTTGCTAATAAAATTCCCTTTCACGGAAGAACCACCAAATTGATCTTGAGTTTTCTGGGCTTTAGAGGTCACTCTTTCCTTTAAAACACCATAGTAGATATCTGTTGTTCTAAAGCCCATTGTTTATACTTTCTACATCTTCACGTTTCTTTTAGCAAGGCACTTTCAACCCCACTTCTAGTTTCCAGGGTCTGATGGGACACCATCACTAACTTGAAAGTTACTCGGGTCTACAATCATCAAAACATTGACTTCCCTAGGTCAACCTAAACTGGACAAACAGTGAATTTGAAGAAGTTACTAAAAGAACAGGTGCCTTCTCTGCACCCTACTTGAACATAAATGTATATAAAACAAGAGCTGCTACTGCCATCTTGCCATTCTACAGATCTGCAAAACTTGCCAATCTAGAGAGGATAGAGGATTACTAGCCCTGACGGTGTTTGAGCCTTTAACCTCAGCAATGCCTGATGACAGTTATACTGCTATGTTCAGTTTTTCTTATTTATCTAAGCCAAGAAATGTTCTTTTAGCATAATCAGCTGCGGGTTGAGTTTTCTTGCAACAAAGCCAGCATTCCAGCTTCCAGAAGTCCATTTTTCTACCAGAGTCTTTCTTCTCACATACCAAGTTATTTGTGCCAGTTTCTGAAGAAACACACTCTGGGTGCTTCTCTCATCTGGTGATCAACTGTTTTTGCCTACAGTTGTTTCAACACTGTATGTATCAATTCTCATCCGCTCCAAATTAAATGTCTACTCCTAGTTGCACCTGCTATCTCCATAATTCTGCTCCAAAGTGTACATTCTCTTATTTCCATCCTCTAATTTCCCAATGAGAATAATCCAGAGAAGTCAATTGCCATAGTTGATCAAGTATTTCCCAATGTCGGCCATGAAAGAGGAAATTCACATACCACTTGTAGGTACTGTGTTAAGGTAGGACAGATTTCAGATTAATATTGTGTATTCTGCTTCATTGATTAAAATTATAAAATTATTGCCAGATCACTTTGTTTTCTACTAGAACAACCTCAAGATTTTTTTTTAATCATTAATCTCTATGTCACTAACGGGAAACCAAACAGTGACACACAAAAAGGAGATAAGCTAAATGAATCATTCATCTCTCTATCATCTCTCTCTCTCTCTGTGTATTTTTATGGGTGTTAGTGAAGGGAAGAGATGTTAGAGAGAAAGGGTATTGGTTGCTTATCCAAAAATTATTATTTATACCCCTTCCTTGGTGTTAGAGATCCCCCTACACACACATACACAGTTGAAAAATGTCAGGCCTTTGATTTTTCTGCCTCCTTTCCAGCTTAGGCACAGTTAACATGACTAATCTTGGTCAGTGGGGCTTGAGGACATTAGAGGCTCAAAGAAATGTTCCCTGTCTCCTCCTAAGTGAAATTTGTCCCTTTTCCTTATATGGACTCCGTCACAAAAATGTAAAGCTTGGCATGGTAATAACCTCCTTGCCATCCTGGCATGACTGGCCTAAAGAGAAGAGACCACCCAGAGAAGGCGGAGGAAAAAGGTAGAAGTTTTGGTTTTCATGACATTGATGACTTGACAAGGTTGATCTGGAACTATTATGATTCTGGAACTTTTTATGCGAGATAAGGAATATTCCCATTGTTTAGTCTGTTCTTTGTAACTTAAACGTGTTCTGGCTGATAGAAGAGTAAGAAAAATTATGAAAATGAGTAAGAATACTAAGACCAGGAGACTAAAAGAAAGAGAGAGAGAGATTACTTTGGGGAATGGTACGGATCTACAAAGATAGGTCAATCATGCGGGAAGGCAAATATATGGCAAATTAGTTTAATGCAAATACTATGAAGAAAAATATCAAAATCGCTCCTATAAAATGCTGTATTTGCAGCGACATCATCTAGAAACATCTACTGTTCTCTCGTTGATGAATCAAGAAATGAAACAGAAAGAATAACACCAGCACTATTGTTTTGTTGATGTCGATTTTGGTGGGGTGTGTGCGTGTGTTTGGGTGAAGACCAGATCTAAAAAATGTATAGTAAAAATACTTTGTGGACAGTGAATCTTAAATAAATGTAAGAGTTGATGATGAGGAAGCAGAGGAGGAGAATGAGGGAAAGATAGAGGAGGAAACATCCTCAGTGTCCTTGCCTGCATCACTTTACATGGAACAGGTTGTTGACTCCCTACCTCGAGCCCCTTATCTGGATTGAGCATTTATTCTCCAGCTACTTGAGAGTGTTGGCTAGTAATAGCCTACACTGTCGCCTTCCCTGGAGCATGGCCCTTAGCTGGCAGGGTCTGTGTCAGCCATTCTCCTCCTCTTAAAGTGACTGCTGGACAAAGGAAGTCTCAAGAGTGGTTTTCATCTACAGAACAATTCAAGCTCCAGCACTGTCCCCTCCAGCTGAAAACCACGGTCTTTCCCAACTGCTTCCACTTCCCTGCCCTATTTCCCTCACTCGTTTACAAATTCCCTCCTATAATACGCCCTCCACAAATTACATGCATATGAATCCCCATCTCAGGCCCTACTTTGATTTAGGAAATCTGTCCTAAGATGCCTTCTAAATATACCCTGAGATGGTACTCAGAAATTAGGGAGGAAGAGAGTGGAAAACAAAAATATTCAATTTATAAGAGAAAGTCCAGATAGTGTCTAAAATCAGTAGAACATTATACGGGATGGCTGTAAAGTTCATGTGCAGTTGCCATAAACTTTATGGCCACCCTGCATGTGTGTGTATGTATGTATCTGTGTGTATTATTCAAAAGTTATAAACATGAGCAACAAAAAATTAAAATATTAGTATAATCATCAAAGATCGAGAGGGAAGACAAGGGTATAACAAGGACTTATAATGGAATGAATAAGTCTTCAATTCTTTATAATGAAGTAAAAACATTGTCTAAATTTGATGAGTCAAAAAATGATACGCAGTCATATTATTTAGATATACAGAGTACCAGTGGAAAAAAGAAAAACAGAAGCAGTTGAGAGAGGTTTCCACTACGGAATGCAAGAAGCAATAGAAAAAGGAGAAACTCCTAGATATTGTTTGATTTTTCACCATATACACATATCCCTATGTCTAAACACATGTGCACACGTGTACAAATCCCACACAGAGGCAGCAGCCATTTCTCTGGAATTGACTGCAATGTATCTTTTAATTAGTCTATAATAGTAATCGCTAACATGTAAAAAGTGTTAGGTTTTAAGTCAAAAGCTTTATACAAATGTCAGAATTAATCTTTGGAGACACCTGTGAGCTAGTTACTGTTATTGCCCTTGTTCATGTATTAATGACTGAGGGTCTGAAGCTCACAGGGTTAAATAGCCTTCTCAAGCTCATAACACTGGTTGTTTAAGATAGAAATGAAGTTTAGACCGAAAATCCACATCAATACTGCCTCTCCCATCATTTAAGATGTCCTCGTCTGTCCTGAGGTAAAGCCTCTTTTGAAATAGACACCACTTGAACCTCTCCAGATTTTGCCCAGTGATCTTTATCTGCCATGATGGTGTTCATTTCTTGAGATATACTAATAAAAAGAGAATGAGTTTTGAAACAGCTCACACACACCCAAATGTCAGCACACATGTACTCTCCTGTGTTTGAATTTACACAATAAAAATCAGTATTCTAGTTGATGAATTGAGTGCCTGACTGTTGGCTATTAGTCACCAAATTCCTGGCTTTTCAGATCTGTTACACAGCTTCAGTAAGCTTGCACATAGATTACTGAGTAGTGTCATGTAAGCATCAAATAATGCCCTCAAAATTTTTTAATCATCATTTGCTAATAATAATGGTGTACATGATGGAAATTATTTAGTGCCTCTGTGTATATCAAAAAGAAAAAAAATGGTATCTCTAATCAAATCCTACTTTGGTATTTTTTTATGCTTTAGGAAAAACTACAAAAAAGTACTCTTTATACCCCCAAATAAATGAATGAACCCTATCTTTCATTTTCTTCATTCATTTTCCTTCTTCTTTAGCTGAGACATCATAAAAACCATCACCTCAAGACTAGATATTGAAAATGGATGTTGGAACATGATAATGGCTAAGCATAAGAGGAGAATTTCCTTGAATCACAGACACTTCTTACAAACAACCCAAAGGAAACAAAAAGATAATTTACTGTTCTGTGCAGCCCCACAGCTGGCTTGGTTGATATATTTTTTACTGTGCTCAGGAGAAAACAAATAACTGATTTTCTGAGTATTTCCCAGCCCCTTTCCTTGGAGAAACTGGACATGGTCTTCTTTATCATTCATGAAATTCTGGCTCCAACTATGAGTTTCCAAAGGGCAAACCAGCAGCATTGTGCGTGGGTGGCCCCAGGACCAACCTTTCCCAACCAGGCATTCTGAGAGCAAATGCACTCAAAGACGCTTGGTGATGTGGCCTTCTCCTCCAGCCTAACCTCCTCTCCTGCCCTCTTCGTTTGTTCGCTGGGCCCAACTCACACCCACTCTTTCATTTCCTCAGAACTTCAAGTTGTTTCTTTCTTTAGCAATTACTTTTTTTCAACTTGGAGAGCTCCTCCCCAGTTTCTTTGCCTATTCTGGTCACATCTCAAATGTCACCTACTTATAGAGACTTTCCAGGACTCCCTGGAGATGTCCCCAGGCTGCTCTCACACACATACTCTGACTCATTCTCTCACTTCCATTTTCTTCTCCCAATCTTTCAAAACATAGTTTTGTTTTTGTTTTTAAATCCACGAATATTCCTATTCATCTGGTTCAGGTAATAGATATCCCGGTCATAAATACCAGTGGATGAGGAATTTTGGACCTGGCTTCCAGTTCATCTGCTGCAGTGAATGGACTATGTGACTTTCAGCAGGGTTTCATTGATGAATTGGGGGGTTTGGGTGTGGACTCTGCTAATCAAATTCATCCACTCCTCCACAGCTCACTGTCTACACTGATCTGACTTCACCAGTCTCCTGTCTCCACCAGCCTAACTTCACTATTCCAGGAAATTTTGCCCACAAAGATAAAATTTGCAAACAGATTTTTCAGTGCAAGAATTTTCTGAAAGACCTATCAATTTTTCAGTGAAAAATATCAGCCAACTGTTGCCAAAGCTCCTTCAATCCCTTGCCTCCAAATCCTTGCCTGGCTCTGTCTACCAAGTCTAAACTATGGTATTAACAATCCAAGCTCAATCCTAACCAAAACCTTCCTAATGCTTTGAAGGCCATGCCTTAATTTATGGCGTAAAAAGTCTCAATAAATATCTTGAATTTGCTCTTTCCTTTCTGAGATGAAATCAAGACTACCTAGGAGGTAGTGCTCTCTCTGACAAGTTAAGTGATAAACTCAGCTTTGACTTATCCACAGATTGTTCTGATAATATTTGAGGAAACCAGCAATGGGCTTTATACTTAAAGCTTAAAATCCTTCCTGCCCCTGGGGTACCATTTATAAATTAGAAAGGTTGGACACTCAGTAACCATTGAGACCTTGGAGCTTTAATATTTTTTAAGATCCTTTTGAAAGGCAATTCCTTTCCTTCTTGGTGGTCTTTTTCCAAGTTGACTGCTTCTTAAAGAAAAGGACAATGGCTTCCCGTCATTGTCAGAAAGTAGATTGAGGTCAGGTTCCTGGGGTGGCAGGGAGTTCAATGGCTGAGTTTTCAAAAGCTCGCTTTATATTTTCCTCCTGCTTGTCACCTTCAGGAGAGAAAGGGTGGCCATTGTTTGCTTTTGTCTTGCTACACAAAAGATAGACCAGTTTTGGAGAGAAGAAAGAGGCACTGCCTTCCTGGCCAAGAGGCACACTTGTTACCTGAATGGAGCCTTCCTCCTGAGGATGCCTCCTCTTATCTCCATGGGGAGACCTTTGGCTGCAGCCACAGCAGTGAGTAGCTAATTGTTTCCAGTGCTCCTTTGACTGAACAAACAGAAGCACAGGGCCTTGCGGAGGTGAGGGCTGAACTGACCCCACGTCTCTTTGAACAATACTGAGATGGACGATGAATGGGCATTTTGGAAACATAGCAAACACAATGATTTATATTCAGGATGGGCTAAACCCAGAGGGACTTGTGAAATGGGCATATAACATAGTTCTTTTATCTTTCAGAGTGTGAACTGACGGAGAAAAAGATTTGTAAAGCCATTCCTTATGAGGTCTAGAAAAAAGAGGGTCGGGCTCTTTATATAGATAGTTTGTTTTTAAATCAAGCCTCAGATGTGAAAGGTGAAAAAAGGGCAATATAGGTATTCAAATGTGAAGAGCCAATGAGGGAAATTTTTTTAACTTTGAAAACACAAGTTTTTATAGCCATCACTGCTGTTATTATTAGAGGTTAGAATTAGGTAATCAAATACAGCTTGAAATGTCTAAACATTTGTTTGATGGTCTAATTCAATTATCATCAAATCCAGCTTGAGAATATTCATACATTGGTGTTAATTAATATGACATAATTCCATCCCCACACCACTATCCCCATTTGTCTTTTCTATTCTGTTTTTTATATCTCTTTACATCCCCTTGGTATATTCCTAGATGTGAAAGTTCTAGATTCTGTCAGTTCCAGTTGCAGGATAAATCAAGTCAATGTCCCTTTTCTTCTGTAAAATGGGGGCGCCCATAGCTGAAGACTTAGATAAAGAATGGGTGTGAGAGATACAGACACAATGTCTTACAGCAACATCTGCGGTTAATATGTGTCCCTTGTCCCTCCCTCCTTCCTTTCTCTTTTGCCTGAATGGAAGATGATCCAGGAAGCCAACACCCAGAAGAAGTTCTAGCCTTCCTGTGCTCAACCAGTGATCCCACATCTTCACCTACTTCTAAAGAGTATGAGTGTTTAAAATGAGAGGGAGAAATAGTGCATCAAAATCAAATTACACACTGTGATTACTTTTTCTCCCACTCTGAAAAAAAATACAGTTTTCATTTAGCCTATTTTCAATCAGATGGCATCTTGTGTATCCTTGTAAATTAACACAGTTAACAATAGGACAGAAGTGCATAGCCAAGGTTCCAGGTAATCTCATCACATAGCTCCCAATAATTAAATTCCCCAATTGAGGGGAAGTTGGTGAAGTGGCTTACATTTACTCACCTCTTTCTGGGCTTCCCGTCACATGAGGAACTCCTCATTGTACCTCACAGCATTCGGAATTGTACCAAAAAGATAGCCCCGGATTATTCTGTACGGGTAAAAGTCCCAGCTGTTCTTCTTTCACTTCCTTTTGTAGCAAGGGAAACTAAAGTATAGTAGTTTGTAGTTTGGTTTCAAGGGTAAGAAATACCTGTGCTCACATTTCAGTTGCCAATTTACTAGCTCTCTGATACCTCCAGGCCTCAGTTTCTTCACCTGTCATAAGAGAGCAACAAAAGTACCATCGCATGGTACCCCATGGTATTGTTGCCAAGATTAATTGATTGAACTGAGGGAATACACATAACTCAGTGCCTAGGTTGTAGTAAACATTTAGTCAATCACAACAAGTAGCAGTAGTAGTAACAGCAATGTAATTCAACATAATTTTTACATGGAAGCCAGGCAGTATATTAGTAGAGCAAGGTGCCAGTGAACAGAAAACTTGGGTGCTGGTCTGGGCTCCTATTCGCTGTTTTGACCTCTTTGTCTCAAGTGCCCTCTATCGTGCAAGATTGTTGTGAGAATTAACTGTGATAATAGATGCAAATGTACTTTGTAAATTATACATATACATATACATGATTAGTGTTATTATGAACTCATTGCTGAAGGTCATTGCTTTTCTTCCAAGTCCCGCAAAAGGGTAATTGCAAAAGCATCTATGAAGTATAAATTTCTGTTTGTCACTATAATTGCTAGGGTTAAAGATCTTTGATTGCAAAGAACAAAAACCAAATCAAGCCGCTCATGCAAACATGGTGTTTGTGGATAGAAAAAGAAGAAGTACATCACGGGTATCCATTCATTTAAACAAGTGTTCATTGAACACTTATTCTGATATAGAGACTGTGCTGGGTGCTGAGGATATTAAGGTAAATCAAATCCTTGACTCAAGAAGTTGATAGCATATTTGAGATAAGAAAACGAAAGTTAGGTTGTGACACAGGCAACCGTGGTAAACAAATAAATTCATGTATATTTACAAATTAGGAAAAGTAGCTGAGGCTATGCATGCAGAAGATAAGAGGTAATTACAGAAAGTTTCTGAGAAATGGTGGGATACCACAGAGGAGAAAGTTTTTGGCCAACACTTGAAGGAAGGGCCCAGATAAAGCTTTGTAGACAGAGGGAACACGTGTATTTCCCAATCTCCAAGGCAAGAAGAAGCTTGGCAAACCAGAGAAAATGGAAGGTACACAGGCGGCAGGGGCATCACACAAAGTAAGGGGAGTGACTTAGGTCTGAGTAGAAGCCACAAATCCAGCTCATTCATTCATTCAGCCCATATCTATTCAGTGCCTACTGTGTGGGGTACTGCTCTGAGCCAGAGAGATGACGTTTCCCCCAACATGATTGAACTCTGCATTCTAATAAAGAGTGAGATAATTTTTAAAAATAAATACATATATAAACTTAAAAGTTTGTCAGCATGTAACTCATGTTCAACTGAGATATTCCAAGGAGTAAGGATGACTATAGACAAGAAGGGCACATAAAATGGAGCCCAGGAGACAAGTATATGAAAAGAAGTCAAGACAGAAGAATAAGGGGAGACTTCTGCGAGTCAGGGGAAGGATGGGAAAGGACGATGCCATAGGAATAGAAAAGAAAGTGAGAGGAGCACGGAGGATGAGGAAGCACTGTACCGCCAGGCTGCCCACTCAAGGGACTTGAAGATCATGAATGGATATGCTTTGTCTTTCTTGGAAGGCTATACAGCTCTTTCCACTGTTTATCTCTGCAATCTCTTCTGCTTTTCTGTTTCTCTTGACAACTTGGCTTCCTCTGGTGACTCCTGGCTACCACATGCTCTTCTGGAACTTGGGGTTGCTTGGCCATTGGCTTTGTTTCCTTTTACCTCCTTCCAGCCCCAACTCTGCTGGAGCTTTCAGCTCTAGTACTGCCATCATCAGCCACAGTCTTGGCTCCTCTGTATTCCAGTTCAGAATTACCGGGGAAGAGAATCTGATTGGTTTGACTCAGATGAGGTGTTGACTTCTGGTCCATCCATATGAGACCAAAGTGTAGGCAGTCTCACATGGGACCTTGGTGCTGTTTAACTTACTCCTCTCTCTTCAGAGTGCTGCGAGTGGGGAAAACATGAAATTTTTCAAAATTGAGCATGATCTGAGCAGGTGCCCCAGATGGGCAGCTGAACCCTGTTACAGGGCATTCTCTCAAAACGTTAGTGGATGCTTCTGTGTCTAATAACACAATCACAATTTCCATCATCAGAGAAACCACAGTGAAGTGTGGTGTTATAGTCTGGGCACCACATGGAGAGACATCAGTCTCAAATACAGAAGGTAATGCACATGAGGTAAATAGTGCAACAAGGATAGTTGCAGAGAGTGATGAGGACTGTGACAAAGCAGAGAAAACCGACTTATATGAGGGGGACAGTGCCAGTTCCAACTGAAGGCTGTCACTCAGGCATTTGTCAGATCTTCTGATTTTTCAACAAGTTTTAAGAAATGTCGATTGTAGGCTTGGCACCCATAGCACAGTGATTATGTTGCCAGCCACATGCACTGAGGCTGGTGGGTTCAAGCCCGGCCTGAGCCAGCTAAACAACAGTGACAACAGCAATAAAAAAATGGCCGAGCATTGTGGCAGGTGCCTATAGTCCCACCTACTTGGGAGGCAGAGGCAGGAGAATCCCTTACGCCCAGGAATTTGAGGTTGCTGTGAGCAGTGACTCTAAGGCATTCTACCCAAGGCGACATAGGGAGACTCCATATCCAAAAAAGAAGAAAAAGAAAACAAAATATAATTATGGTGCAAATTATAAAATCTCTCAATTTTA
Organism: Galago senegalensis; assembly: GCA_963575145.1. Classification (NCBI taxonomy): domain Eukaryota; kingdom Metazoa; phylum Chordata; class Mammalia; order Primates; family Galagidae; genus Galago; species Galago senegalensis. The sequence goes on along the minus strand of CAUYTI010032706.1, from coordinate 24,403 downwards.
AAACATAGGCAAATAACCAAGACAAACAAATTGTTCTTCAATCGATTTGCTTAGCTTCCATTAACTAATTTTTAGGATGCCTTTTGTCCCTAACAATTCAGAATTTCCTTAACACTCTTGCGGATTTTCTCAGGACCCTCCAGCTCTTTCCAGTTTGGAGTGATCATGTCAGCGGCCAAAACTCTTAGGAATGAGCTGCTCTTCCAGGGCCAGTTCTTCCCGTTAGGGATCCCCTAGAATCCCTCCGCTGGGGAAGTCTCCCCAAGTAATTCTGAGCAACTGGAGTTTCAAGAAAAGAACATTTTTAGTATGATAATTAGCACAAAATCTCCATTTCTTTACTTATTCTTTTCAATTGGTGGGGGGATGTCTGAAAAAGTGGGTTGGAAAACGCTGTGTGAAACGAGAAGGAAATGATTCATAGACACGTTTCTGTCTGATTCAGACAGAAGCTGGCAGACGCTTAGAAAATCCGTTTGAAAATGGACAAAATCAGAGAGCCCCGAGCACATTTGGCTAAAAACTTACAGCTCTGCTCAGCACAGACCAAAGGAAAAGCATGAGCAGGAAAGGTGGTGGTGAGGTTGGGAAGACCCATCCTCCTCAGGACTGCTGGTTAATCTGCTCTTTGCCTTAATTCAGATTGGCTGGCTCTAATTCTGCCTCTGATTTAGGCCATCAGTAATTAAATCACTGCCCTTGTTCTCTGTTGCTAAAAAGGATAGGGTTTTAAAAATAGATCTCTTGCTTAGCAAATTCTTGCGGATCTGGACTCTTCATCCAATTCTGGTAGGTTTTCTGCCACCAGGGTGGCTCCTGGCTGAATCTTTGGAGCTCATTGGAACAGCACTGTGTTGTCAGGGCAGCTAAAACACATCCCTAGGATGCTTGGACTGGGAAGGGATGGGCTCACCCTTTTCATTGGACAAGCGTGTAAACTGAGGCCAAGTAAATAGTATGATTTTCCAGCAGTGACAAGAACCTACACTCCAAATTTGAGGCCAGGGCTCTTTCTAATTTTTTGCCCTGCTCTGGAAAGCACTCAGTAAATATTCACACTCAGAAGGAGTAAAAGACTCACAGAGCTTTCATAAATAAAGTTGTTTACTTTTATTCCAACAATAATTTATAATGCACTCACTATGCTCTTCACAAAGCAGCTACTATGTACCAGGCCCTCAGCTAAGAACCTGACAGGTGATCTCATTATCTCATTCAGCCTTCTTGAAAATGCTCATGCTTCTTTTTTGCAGATGAAGAATCTGAAGCTCAGGGTACTTCCATAACATGACCAGTGGTGTGCAGTGAGTATCCAGCAGAGCCAAGATCTGTAGGACTCTGACCCTCCAGCTGTCGTCTTAACCACATGCCACAGCAAGGCTAACAAGTGACCTCCCAATTCAGGTTGCCTGAGAGCCTTGCTGTGAAAACTTGGTCCTCCTGATCATCAGAATCAGAGATTGAGAGAAATGCCAAAACTTAAGCCCCCATTCCAGTCCTACAAAATCAGAATCTGCATTGTTATAAGATGCTTGGAAAAGGCACAGTCAACACATTTTATGTTTAAAAAGCATTGCCCCCAAGGAGCTCTTCCACAAGGAAACATAGCAGTGCGAGTTAGAAATGCTTTTCAAGAGGATTTGGCCATATATCCTGATTTCCTGAAAAAGAAATAAAGAACGACTCAGCGGGCCCCACTTCTAGACCCTTGAAGTACAGTCCATGTTCTTTGGATCGCAATCCCAAGTAGATCTTTAACACAGGGTATTTCTCCTCTCCTCACCACCCCGACTCCCACCCTAGGTGTGAGGCAGAGGCAGAGAGCTCCCATCCCTCGCCTCCAAACCACTCGAAACAAAGGGAAACGCAGAACCATGTGCAGTTCAGGGGCATCATCAAACTCCATTTCTTAGATATTCCTATTCAATTCAGACCCAGCTAAGAGGATTACAAATAAAAAAACAACACTATATTCAGAGAGTTGATACTTTTCCTCCTGTTAAACTGAGCTGTGGGAGGTATCATATGCTGAACTAGTACATTTCAAAAGACAAAAACCCTAATGTTTTAAGGAGTGTTTTTCTCCATTAACATGTTGCTAAGCAACATTTTTACAATATCAGCAGCTCTGTAACTACAAGCTGAATGAATGTCTGGAAAGGCAGAAGGAATCAAAAAAGCAAAGAAAGGAAAATGTATTGCTTCTCTTACTTAGTATTCTTTATTTTTCTACTGGTGTTAGAGTCATCTCAAGTATGTTAAAGCAGAGATAATAGAACACTTTGTCACCATTTAATTAATAACATTCATGTAATATTTATGAGGGTTGTGCCCTAATTCTACTTACTAATATAATTTTCTTAATTTTTATATTATGAGAAATTTCAAATATATACACGAATAGGATAGCATAATGAACTCCCACATATCCGTCAGGCAGCTTTAACAATTATCAGCTCATAGCCAATCTTGTTTTACCTATTGCTTCTGCTTCCTCCTTAGTAGATGCAAGTTCTAGACATTGTATCATTTCCTTTGTAACTACTTCAGTATTTATTCCAGAAACATAAGAATTGTTTTTTTGTTTTTAAGGAAAAGAACAGTGTTTTGATCCCACCTAAATCAAAAGTTAACAATCATTCTTAAATGTGAGCAAATATACCATCAATGTTCCAATTTCCAATTACTTCATGTTTTCTCTCTTTATTATTTCAGTAAGGATTCAAAAAAGGTCCAGACATTGGTGATATGTGCTCTAAATCTCTTTTAATTTATAAGTTCCTCTCCGTTTGTCTGTCTTTCCTCTTTCCACTTTATTTAATAAACAAACCAGATCCTTTGTCCTGAAGAGGCTCGTGAATTCTAGATTTTGCAGCTTGTATTCCCAGGTTTCTAGCAAATTATTTGGATCTAAAGGCTTAATCAGATTAAGGACTGATTTTTTTTTTTTACAAGACTGATTTACATACAATGTCATATTCCTATACCAAGAGGCATAGCAGATCTGGTTGACTCTTTATTTTGCGATGTTAGCAGCATTTTGTAATATATCCCTTGCCTCATTAAGTCATTACAGACTACGAAAGGATGATATTTATTTATTAGCTATTATGCTTCTAGAAGGAGAGGTTTACCTTTCTCATCTATTCGTGTACCAAGTAGTATGGTTTATACAGGAAAGACAGGATGCATGCCTGATTCTTCTCTGCTATTTACCAGTTTCCAAAATACTTGTTTACCTATTATAACATCCTATAGTAGTGACCAGCAAGTTTGTTTGTTTGGGGTATCATCATGGATTTAGATACTTTTTAAAATTTTAAAATATTAAGGGTGTACAAATGTTTTAGGTTCCAGGGGTCACGTTTGCCATGTCTAAGTCCCAAATAATGTTCATAGTACCCATTAGGTGTGTGTTTGCCCCTCACCTTCTCCCCTCTGTCCCCTGGCTGATTTCCACTCAGTCTCACTTCCCTCTGTGCACCTGTGTGCTCATTGGTTAGTTCAAGTTTCATAGTGAGCACATGTGACGTTCATTTTTCCATTCTTGATATAGAAGTTTGGGGTATGTTTCAATCCTCTGCAGTTATTATCCTTGTTGATATTTAAGTGGTTCTATATTTGGCCAACGAGAGCCTCTTCTTTAAGTTGTCTTGAATTTTTTTATAAGTGTTAACCTCTGAACACTAAAAAACTGGGCATAAAGATTTTGTGAGTGAGTTCTTTAACAAGTTTGTGATTTGCCTTAGATTGAGAAACATGACGTGTTACAATTCCTTATAATTAACGTATCTCTGGCAATTCCTCTTTGCACCTTTGATGGTGCTGCTTTCTGAAGTCACTGCAGTGCCACTGAGCATCGAGATACTATCAACTGACACAGCTTCCTTGTGAACGAGCGGCTCCTTTCTCTGTCACGCCTTTTCTTTGCACTTAGCATTGTCAGATAACAGTATCATGACCTCTTCTTTCTTTTTCTTTCCTTTTTTCTGGTCCAACATTTCCCCCTTCCTCCCTGAATCTCTGATTTCGGTATGTCTATTGTACATAGCAGCATTTTACTTTGCTAACCAGTCAGATTTTTTTTTCACAGTGGTAGCAACACTTTCAGACATTAATATTGGCCCAGGCAATTGATGATATTCACCCAATATCACAGATTACTATGAAAGGGAGTAGGTGCATTATGACTTTTAGAGACCTAGTATGTTACCGTTGTACTTACTAGTTTGATAAGTCCAGTTAAATTTATTAATAAATTGATCAACTGAAGCTCCATCCTAGTACTGAGAAAAGTGACTGGAGTATATTCCAAATTAAGTATAGCAAGGATAATAGGAACAAAGTGGGATGGGGAGGCATCCAGATGAAATTAGAAAAGAAAAACAAAGGAAGACCTTGGAAAGTACAAGATCATGTGTGTGTGTGTGTGAGAGTGTCTGTTTCTCTGTCTGTGTTGCAAAAACAACCAAAGGAGCTACAAATAATAAAGCCAGAAGAGTAATCCTGGTCCACCCTCCTCTCCTAAAAATCTTTTTAAACACACAATCAGCACCTTTCCTTTGTTGCTCATTCCAACAAGTTAATTACCAACAAACCATAAAAATCACAATGCTTCCCAGGCTTCCACTCTCTGGTTAGAAGGTAAATCACTACTTCTTTCAGTTCCTATTAGCCAGGGATCAGAGGAAGTGTTTCATGGGTGTGAAATATTATTTATCTCCTAATGGTCATTGTACTTCAAAAAAACCTTGCTTCAGCAAGGTGATTGTCTTCGGGGGGCTTCTTATTCTTCAGAAGATCTTGTCCATTACTCTATAAACTCTTCAGCTACTAATCCCTTTATGCCCACACTACTGTTGTGGCTCCTATCATGAAACCGTGCTACATCTCTGAGCATATGTTCAGTTATTTTGGTGAATTATCCCATTTAATAACTAGTTGAGGCAGTAATATGATTATCCTACTTTTAAATAGAGGAAGTGAAATGCATAGAAATTTTAAGACTTTCCCAAGATCATTCTCTTGATAAATGGTTTGAATCCCAGCGTGTCCAATTCCAGAATAAGATCTCTTAACATTTATTAAATCAAACTAAATAGCAGTATCACATAGCAGAAGCCTGCTAGGCTTAAATTAAATCAACCTGCTCTTGCATTAAATGTTGGTATCACGTTTCTTGGTATCAAGCGGCAACACTTCCATGTGATAGGACCAGCCCATGCAATTGATGCTATTCACCCAATCGCATAGATCAATATGAAAGGGAGTAGGTACATTATGATTTTTAGAGACCTAGTGCAACATTACCATCCATAATGGGCAGCAGATCAATAAATATTCATTTTCAAAATGTGGAAGCAGATTTTTTTTCAGATAAAAGAATTACCCCTCTTGAGTATAGAATTTCACAAATTTTTGACTTTTCCCCCTTAGCAAAGTCAGTTTGTTTATTCAAGTTATCTTAAGGGCACAGCCTTTAAAACAGGAGGTTTCAAGGTCAAACATTTATAAAGGATAGAATAGGAACACAGGTGAGTAATGGGCTGAGTGAACATGACCACACATTATCGGAAAGGGGGTGACTACTGTTTAGCTTTAGCAGGTTGCTGCAAGATAGAACTGGACGAGCCTCAGTGGTGTCAAATCTGTCAGTTGTTTCACGAGAACCCAGAAAACTGGCTTTGAACTTTAAATTATCAGGCTTTAAGATAATTGATATCTAAATCAAATATGTTTAAACTCTGTGTTATCTAATTTTAAAAACATCCCTATAATCCCATGTCCTTAGCAGGAGCTGGTTCTTAGCATATTTTTAAAAGAGCTACCTGCCTTGGCAGAAGAAAGAAATCAGTATAAGAGAGTGATCACCAAAGACTTTCGTTTCATTACCTATCCTACCGTACACCTGTCCTTATGCTGACTGAGGAATAAGCCAGTCAACATTCCTGCCACAGAGAAGCACACAGTCTAAAATGGTAAAGAGACAAGAGAACAGGAGTTACAACCTGGCAAGTCGCAGCAGAAGGAGTTACAGGGTGCTGGAGACATTTAGTCAAGGGGCATATTACATGGATCTAATGAGTAACAAAAATTTTTCTGGAAAATGTAACATCACAGCTGAGACTTGAAAGAATAAGTAGGATTAGTAAGTATGGCATGTGTATTATATCCTAGATATGCTTCTACAGCATTTAATTTTATAACATTTTATGGAGAAGTTTTTTTTATTAAACCATAACTGTGTACAATTATGGAGTACAATGTGCTGATTCGATATACAATGTGGAATGCTGAAATCAGACTGATTAACTTAACCATCATCTCACTTATCTGTTGTGGTAAGACATTATACCACACTCTTAGTACTTTGGTCATCGCATTATGCACAATAGGTGAGGTCCTGCCAAATCCTCTCCTCGCCCTCCCCTCCTTCTTTCTGGCCTCTAGTTGTGTTTTATCATTCATATGGATGTGTAGTAGAAGTTTTATTATTATTATTATTATGCACATCTCACAGAAGCAGAAATTTAAATAATGTACTCAGGATTACATAGCAGGTGTCCAAGCCAAGGTTCGAATTAGATCTGAGTGGGTTTGACTCCAAAATCTAAGCACTTTACTAACAAAAATAATATTGACGACAATAATGTTTATTGCATTTTTACCATGTGCCAGGCACTGTTCTAAGTGTCCTATCCTGACTGATTCCTTGTTTATTTATGTGTTTTTCAACCTTTTTTTAAATCTAACAGCACACTTGAATGTATAGTTAAACTTCCACAGCAACTTAAATTGTGTTGATCAAAAAAAAAAAAATAGTTAAAAAAAGAATATATTTATTGTGTCTGGAATGTCTTTCAAAACTAATTTAATTGATTCTCATTAAAAATTTTCCCAGCATATCTACGATTTTCTCATGGCCCACCAGTGCTCTGCAGCAGACTGGTTGAAAATCAATGATTTATCCTGATAGACTTTTCAGGTACTGTGATTAGTCCTATGTTTTAGATAAGGAAGCTCAGCAAAGTTCTTCAGTTCTCTCACAATTTTACATAGCTATTAGGTGTAAGAACTGGCATGTGAACTAACGGGGGAGTACCGTTAACCACTAAGCAGGAAGATGGTGGGCAGGATGAGGTTAGACAGTGTTGTAGGTAGAAAGAACCCTATATGTACAGGCGTGGTGGAGAGAGATAACATGATTCACAGGAGGCATAAAAAACCTAATAGCACGGTTAGACTTGACAGAAAGTTCTAAAATACAGTTTGATACTCAACTTGGGTACAAAACTGAGAGCACTTATCAGGATTGATATGATTTTTGTAGTAAGTGCTTGGAGAGCTTCACCGTCAGATGGGAACAGCTGATAGGACACCAGTTCCAGCTTCATCCCATCTGCTGATGTGCCTAAGAAAATTATCATTCTGTTCCTGATGGGCAGAACGTGTGAGGCACTCCAAAATACTTGTAAATTAGAGTCTGGTTTCTAAGAGTCTAGGCTACCAAAGGCGTCATTTCCTAACAAGAAGGCTTTTGATTTGGGGTGCTTCCTCATATCACCCACCTCCTTCTCCAGGGAACATTTAGTCTCCCAGATTGAAAGTACCATTGTAGAAGGCAGGGTTCTCATCCAGGAAATTTTGAAACATAGTGCTCCAGCTCCATTTGACAACACTAGGAGCTTGTCAGTATGTGGTCCATTTGGGGATTTTTTTTTTCCTGTCTACAGCATTTTAACAAATGTAAAAGAGAACAACCCCAATAGAAAAGGAGGAGGAAGATGAAAGGCTATTCCCCCCACCATGAACAATAGAGGTGGGATTCAAAAAGACTTGTAAAAAGAAGATAAAGTAGATTTCCCACTCTACCTGTGGTTCTGATTTTTCGAAATTGCATATAACATTTCCATAAAGGTAAGGAAATAGACTGGTATTGTCAATCAGGGATCAGATAAACAAGCAGTCTTGGCTGTGCCACTGATCTACTTAGTAAAAGGTCTGGAAAACTGGTTTGCCTTTTACAGCCTCTATTTTCTTATTGTGTATCCCACCTGGCTCTGCCCTTTGGGGAAACTGGATGTATTTTTGATCCATCGGAGATGCCCTCGACTCCAGTGCATACTATTGCTAAAGTAGACTAATGTGCACTCAGATGTTCAGTGACTCCTTGACTTCAGCAGAGAAAGGAAACAGCCCATGAATGGTAGGGGAAAGGGAATAAACTCTATAAAACATTGAATTTCTGGCCACAGTACATACGGAACATTCAATTAATTAACTTCTTATCTGGCTGCTTGGCATGGAGCCTTTATTTATAAACCAATTTTTCCTGAAGGGAGAATGAATTGAAGGTTCAATTTTAATCATGCAAAACCCAAGTATTCCTAGTTATAAATTCTCCACTGAACTGAAAGGTAGGCCGTCTGTCTCCCTAAGTAATATGGATCCAAGATGAAGGAACAGACAGTGACAGAGCTGGGTTGGGTCTGCAGAAACCATGCTGATTGTCTACAATTAAGAAGCTTCTTTTTCTAGCTGATAGAAACTTCTCTTTCTAGCCTGAAGAGACATGAGTGGGGTGTCTGATTACCAAATTTCTGTGATGCCACAGAGATAGTGTCTACACTCAAACTACTAAGAGCTACGTGCCAGGCACTGTGCTGAGCCTTTCACTTTTAATAACTCATCTAATTTGTGTAATAACATTATGATGAAGCACTTTTATTTTTCACATTTCATAAGTAAAGACATTGAAACTTTAAAGAGGTTAGTTTTAAAGTAAAAAAAATAAAGAAAGAAATTGACGGCAGTGCCTATGGCTCAAAGGAGTAGGGCTCCAGCTCCACATACTGGAAGTGGCAGATTAAAACCCAGCTGTAGCCAAAAACTGCAAAAAAAAAAAAAGAAGAAGAAGAAATTGAAACTTTAGGATGTTTAGGATGCTAAATAACTTTCTCCATTTCAATAATTAAGTGGTTAAGTCATTCATTCTGTTAGTCAACAAATATTTGTGGAGTGCTTATCATGTGTTTAGGCACTCAGTTGGGCCCTTGGAATACGTTAGTGAACAAAATTATTCAGGATCTCTATAATTTACATTAGAGTAGAGTTAGATAAACCACATACAATAAAGATAAAAATAAATGAATTGGATCACATATTAGATAATAAGTGTATCAGAGAAAAAAAAGATCAGGTTAGGGGGCATATGGGAGTATTAAAAGAAGCCAGAGGCTGGGTTGATTGTTGCCACTTTGGAAAGACCCTGAGAGGACTAAGGAAATTAAAAAATATGAGAGAAGCTGCTTCCACTGTTTTGGTGTACGTTTCCCTGAAAGCTGAGCATGATAAGGACTTGGGCATAGATCTTTTATTTGGGGGATGATCCCAGGAAGCAAGAATGAGGAAATGGGAAAAATAAGATGAAAAAAAAGGAAAATAAAGCAAAAAATGAATGTTATTATGGAGTGTTGATTTTAAGCAACAAAGGCTAGATTGTTCTTATGAGAAGAATTCAGGATTCCGTCCACAATTGTACATCCAAAGGCCAGGACGTTGGCATATGTAACCTGTCCCATTGGTTGAAGGATTTCTCCAGGAATTTCTGTACATGTCTGAATACAGACTAAGTGGGACCTGCAGCTTGGAAGAGGGCCCTGCAGAGTAAAAGCTGACAGACATGGAAAGCCCTTTGGTAGAACACAGTCAGCATGGGCAGCACTGTCTGTCATACTGCAGCTGAGATTAAAGGCAGATCAGGGCACGTGAGGCAAGGTATGCAAAGGATCTGCTACACTCACCTTCCATTCTCTCTCCTGACTCCCTCTGACAGAATCCAAGTGAATATCACAGGCAAGGAAATCTGGGATATGTAGTGTTGAGAGTGTCAGTGTCAGTATCAGGACCAGGACCAATGAGCAGAGTTTCAAAGAATAGATTTGAAACTAAAACTCATTATGTGAACAACCAGCACAATATCAGAGATGCTGAGGAGGCCATTGGATACACAAATAATGAAAGAGATCTCGGGTGGAGGTGTATCTCAGAACATACGTGGTGTTTACAGCCAAATGGGATGAGATCTTTAAAGACGCACATAGGAATAAAAAGAACAGAGTATCCAGGAAACCACCACCCCATCAGGAAGAAGAAGAGGAACCAGCAAAGAAAACTGAAAAATGATCAGTGATGTAAGGAAAAACTCAGAGTGGCTTGTATCCTAGAGCAGGGGGAATGTTAGATTTAACCAGATGTGTTTTGCTAAGCCATATAAAGGGGGATTGACTGTAAAAGTTGATATAGGACAAGAAGGATAGTGAAGGCATCAAGGGAAATAATGATACAGAGAAATTTGGGAGGACTCATGAATTGGAGGACCTGGTATGGTCAAAGGATTATTACAGTCAGTAGCAGAGGTAGAGTTATTATAAATATAGAGGAGGAGGTAGTCAGGGGGAAGTACATTTAAGATGAAAATAATGGAGTTTGTTAATCATGAATTGAACTTAAGAAAGCTGACTCCAACAACTAATTCACTGAATTTTAATGAATTTTTGGCTTGGGCTTTCCTAATAATTGCCTCAGTTTTGGTCTCTGTTTACTTTGCCAACTTTAGATAGACTCAATAAAAATCAGCAAATCTACTAACACATCTGTGTGAAACAATATTAGATAGTAAGATACAGAAGGGACACTCCTGTACTCTGTCACGCATGAAGATGGAGGAGGGTTCATCCTGATTCTTGCCTAAATTCCTCTTATTACCTCTGTTGACCTTGGAAATTGTCAGGGGGATTCTGTGGTTCCCAGCTGCAGTATGCTTTTACAACGGGTTCAAAATGCTTCCTTGGAAGAGGAAGGCAGTTTCAAGGCTCCAAAAGAATGAACATGTTGCTTCTTTTGATAATTCAGGAACTCATAGATTGCAGATTGTTGGTAGGTTAAAGACTAAAAAAAAAAGAAAGAAAAAACAGATTTTGCTGTTTCTCCTTGTTCTCCAGCCCCAGCTTTTGTTGCGGAAGCAGCCTCCTAACCATTTTCTCTGTCTGTATAGTTTCTTTCTCATCAGAATTCATCTAACTCACAATTTCTCAGAGGGCAATTTTATTATTTCATTTTCTTCTTCTAAAGCTTAAATATTTCCCAGTGATTTAAGGACATAATTCGAATGTCTTAGTTTGGCATGTAAGGCTATTCATGATCTAATCACAACCTATTTTTTTTAATCACTACTTAATAACTGTTTAGATTTTACCCAAACTGTGTTCTTGACAGTCTAATTTATGACAAACATTTTCCTAATTTGATGACTACTCACATTTTTTTTAATCTATTAGAAGGCTCTTTTTCTCCACTTCTGCAAGTAACTAATTTCTTTCTTTCTTTCTTTCTTTCTTTTTTGAAACAGAGCGTTACTCTGTGGCCCAGACTAGAGTACTGTGGTGTCAGTTCCACCTTTCTGGTGGTGGTACTCAAAAATAAGAAGTGAAGGTCAGTCCTGGAGGGACTCATGCTCATGTGACTGATTTCCAACAAAAATCCCAGACCCCAAAGCTCAGGTGAGTTTCTCTGGTGTCAAGAGAGAAATTAAGATGGTCAAGAACATAGTTTGGGTTAAATCTAAAGAGCAACCTCAAACTCCTGGGTTCAAGCCATCCTCCTGCCTCAGCTTCCTGAATAGCTGGGAGTACAGGTGCCAGACACAACCCCTGGGTATTTCTTTTTCTATTTAGCAGAGATGGGGTCTTGCTTTTGCTCAGTCTGGTCTCAAACCCTGGAGTTTAAGCAAGCCACCAGCCTTGGCCTCCAAAGTGCTAGGATTACAGGTGTGAGTCACTGTACCAATTTTCAAGTGACTAACTTCACTGTATGTTTTGAGAATCAGTAAAGATTCTAGCTTTTCTTCATGCTTTTATGATAGTATCAGCTGGAAGTGACCTCTTCTTCCTTAGATGTTCCTGTGCTATGTACTCTATACTCCTGTGACACATGGTTTAAGGAAAATTTTTCATCATTTATAGGTCATAGGATTTAAATAAAAGAAAGACCACTTTATAATTATTCCAGATTATAAGAAATGAAGAAGAGATGAGTTGGTACTGACAAAAGTCTAAAGTCTCTGAGTGGGGAGAAGGAAGAATCCAAGTCACAGCAAGAATAAGTGGTGCAAAGATAGGACCATGAAAAGAATTTCTTTCCTAATTATGGAATGTTTTGTAAGCAATTTCCTATGGAATATGTATCATAGTCTAGAAAGAAAACAAATATGTTCTGGGACCTCATAAAATTAAATTATGGATAGGTGGGAGGTTTGATAGAATACCAGGGGAATTCAAAACCATCCTCAGGTTTCATAATTTATAAGAAGGCTCACAGCACTCAGAAAAGCTTTTGTATTCATGATCAAGGTTTATTGTAACTAAGGAATAAAAGTTAAAGTCAGCAAACATAGAAGACATATAGGACAGAGTCCAGGAGAAACCAAGTATGAGCTTCCAGTTATCTCTTCCACTGTAGACACACAGCATTTAATTCTCTGAGAAACAAAGTGTAACAATATGTAGAAAGTATTAGCAAACATAGAAACTCACATGAGCCTTGGTGTTTGGGATTTTTGTTGGAAATCAGTCACATAAGCATGGGCACCTCCATGACTGACCTTCACTACTCATTCTTCAGCACCACCACCAAAAGAGTCAAACTGATGCAGCTTGGCTCAAAGCCTCAGCTTTGTAAAAGCAGGCATTCATCATAAGTCACATTGTTAGTATGAACGCCCTGACATGGACAAAGTCCCCAAGTATACAAGAACACTCTTAGGCAAGATATGGCAAAGGTTTATAGCTTGCCTTCCAGGAGCTAGTCAAGGGCCAGTTGTGAAGCCCTCTGTAATATATGGGGTTTGGGAAGCCCAGGGCTACTGAGTTAAGCCCATATTGCACAGACTGGATTCCATTTACCTAATCATAATGCAATGACATTGGATAAAGTAATTGTTAAGGTTGTTACAGTTTTGTGAATATGAATGCAGATAAAGTGGAAGTTTGTGTATTAGAATCTCCAATGGAGTCTAAGTCATCTGAAAATTTGTAATTTTTTAAGAACACCCTCCTCTGATTCTGACAATTACTCTTTGGTACAGGACCACTGAACATAGTGAGATGTTCACAAGGCCAATTTAAGGAGTCAGATTACCTCATTTTGAATCTTATCTCTGCCACTTACTAGTTGTTTAACTTTTGAAAAGTCATTTTCACTTCTTCCATGTTTCCTTATCTATTCAAATGAGAATAGTAATAGCATGTAGCTTTTAGGATTATTTTTAAGAATTAAAGGGGTAATAAATACAGTGGAACCTCTACAAGTTGATCACATAAGGGACTGTAACAAACTGGTCCACATATGGAGGTGGTCAACATAAGAAAATTAGGTCAACTAGTGGAGGTGGTCAATATAGGGAGATGATCAACTATGGAGGTTCTACTGTATTTAGAACAGTGCCTTGACTATAGTAAAAGCTATATCTATTTCTAGTTCCTCAAACATTTCCTACTCCAGTATTCTAATATTCCAGGAATCAGAAATACAACATGAATGGACTCTGGGGATTCCCTTTACCCATATAATTACCAAGCCTGTTCAGTTTGAGTTGTGCTGGGGTTCTGAAACTGTCTGCTATCTGAATTTCAGAATCTCTTGGCATATCTGGAAAGTTCTCTTTCATAATTTCATGGAGAAGACCCTCTGTGGAAAAATATACTATGCTCATGGCTGGGAAGACTCAACATTGTTAAAATGTTCATACTACCCAAAGCAATATATAATATTAATGCAATCCCTATTAAAGCCCCACTGTCATACTTTAAAGATCTAGAAAAAATAATACTTCATTGTATAAGGAATCAGAAAAAACCTCGATTCGCCAAGATGTTACTCACAAATAAAAACAAAACAGGAAGAATCACGCTACCAGACATCAGACTATACTATGAATTGATAGTGATGAAAACAGCATGGTACTGGCACAAAAAACAGGTAGATGCATGGAACAGAATAGAGAACCAAGAGATGAACCCAGCTACTTACCGTTATATAATCTTTGACAAGCCAATTAAAAACATTGAGTGGGGAAAAAATTCCCTATTTAACAAATGGTGCTGGACGAACTGGCTGGTGACCTGCAGAAGACTGAAACTGGATCTGCACCTTTCACCACTAACTAAGATACTCTCACTGGATTAAAGATTTCAACTTAAGACATGAAACTATAAAAATACTAGAAGAAAGTGTAGGGAAAACAGTTGAAGAAATTGGCCTGGGCAAAAATTTTATGAGAAGGATCCCCCAGGCAATTGAAGCAACATCAAAAATATACTACTGGGACCTCATCAAACTAAAAACCTTCTGCACAGCCAAGAACACAGTGAGTAAAGCAAGCAGACAGCCCTCAGAATGGGAGAAGATATTTGCTGGTTATGTCTCCAACAAAGGTTTAATAACCAGAATCCACAGAGAACTCCAACATAGTAGCAAGAAAAGAACAAGTGATCCCATCTCAGGGTGGGCAAGGGACCTGAAGAGAAATTTCTCTGAATAAGACAGGTGCATGGCTTACAGATATATTAAAAAATGTTCACCATTCTTAATCATCAGAGAAATGCAAATCAAAACTACTTTGAGATATCATCTAACACCAGTAAGATTAGCCCATATCACAAAATCCCAAAATCACAGATGCTGTTGTGGTTGTGGAGAAAAGGGAACACTTCTACACTGCTGGTGGGATTGCAGACTAATATGTTCCTTTTGGAAAAATATCTGGAGAACAGTTAGAGAACTAAAAATAGACCTGCCATATGATCCTATAATTCATCTTCTAGGCATATATCCAGAAGACCAAAATCACACTACAACAAAGATTTTTGTACCAGAATGTTCATTGCAGTCCAATTCATAATTGCTAGGTCATGGAAGAAGCCCAAGTGCCCATTGACCCACGAATGGATTAATAAATTGTGGTATAGGTACACCAAGGAATACTATGCAGCCATAAAGAAAGATGAACACTTTACCTCCTTCATGTTTACATGGATGGAACTGGAAAATATTCTTCTTAGCAAAGTATCTCAAGAATGGAAGAAAAAGTATCCAATGTACTCAGCCCTAACATGAAACTAATTTCATGTGAAACTAATTTCCTATGAAAGCTATAACCCAATTATACCCAAGAATATGGGGAAAGGGGAGAGACAGGGGAGGGGACAGGGGAGCACCGGTGGAGGGAGGGTGATTGGTGGGATCACACTTATGGTTCATCTTCTAAGGATACATGTGAATCTTTCTAAATGTAGAATATAAATGTCTTAACACAATAGCTAAGAAAATGCCATGAAGGCTATGTTAACCAGTTTGATGAAAATATTTCAAATTGTATATAAAAACAGCACACTGTACCCCATGACAGTATTAATGTACACAGCTATGATTTAATAAAAAATAATAATAATTACCAAGCCTACTATGTTTCCTTTTTTGATTTTTTTTCTGCCAATTATGCTTAGAGTTGGACAGTTAGATAACAGAAGGTGATATTATGGTTGAACCTCACTTAGCAGCCATTGATCATGACTAGCACTTGGAAAGACCACTCATCTTTTGCTGAAGATGGCCCACTATAATTTAATATGTGGTAATAAATTCTTAACAGGATCATCTGTGTCATGAGTTTAAAGCCAGTTAATAGCTCTGGTTTCAAATAAATCCCCTCCTGATAAAAAATAGTCCAATATTTTAGGATTTAATGGCAATTCAACTGCAAGTTAACCTATTGACAACATATAGAAATGAGTATTTTTAGGGTGGTACCTGTGGTTCCTCAAAGGAGTAGGGTGCTGGCCCCATATACCAGAGGTGGCAGGTTCAAACCTGGCCCCGGCCAAAAACTGCAAAAAGAAAAAAGAAATGAGTCATTTTAATTAGTATTGACATGTGGCCTGGTACACTTCATCTGGATTGGTGTACATACACATACACACACACACACACACACACACACACACACACACACAATCTAGAGCCCAAATAGCAACCCCATGGAATTTTGGGCTTCCTAGAGAATTGTTACCTAAGCTTTTTCAATAATCTATTCCAATAGATGTAGAGTATATGAATGTCTTTTTCTTATGTAGATAAAGTGTATAGCAGTGAAGTCAGGGCTTTTAATGGACCCATTACCCAAATAGTGTACATTGTACCCATGAATAACACATAAGGGAGAAAAATTCTTTATCTTTAAATTACATATGATTCCTACTATTTTAACATGTCATGTATTATAAAATATTTTAATGTTTTCAAAGATAAAATAAATAATTTAAAAATAAAGTTTACATAATAATTACTAAAAGAAGACTTAATTTTATATTATAATTACTGGTATAAAATGAGCTAGAATAATGCTCTATTATTTATTTAAAATATTTTTAACACATTTTGGCAAACAAATTGGAAGCTTTGGTTTTAAGTTTCTTGTTTCTATTTATATTCATAATTAAACCTAATATAAAAAAAGTCTTGCAAAAACATGATTCTCATTTTGGGTTATCTACACAAAAGCAAGGATTATCTTAATTAGTGTTCTTAGAATGAGATTTTGTTTCTTACTTTTAAGAAACAGAGTCTAAAGATGAATATAGAAAAAACCATTTTGACATCTTTCCTTGATATCACATACTTACTATATATATTTTACATAAGGTCTATTACCTCCAAATTCCAGTAAAAACAAATTTAGGTTCTTCCTAAAGCTTAAATTTTACTATATCACTTTTCTTCAATGTATGATGGAAAAGTCTGGGCAACACAATAGTGCTTTAACGTGTATCATATTCTACTGTGACCGAAGGTAACAAACCTATAAGTGGTCATAGCACTTGACAAGGGACAATATGTTCTCATGCAAAGAAATTCCTTGTGTGAACCCGAAAGTAGATGGAAATACCTGGCTGAAAATAACTTACAGATCTTTCTTCATGTTATATTTCAGTGATTCTCAAAAAGTGTTGTCTGGGGACCAGCAACATCAAGATCACCTGGAAACATGGTAGAAATGCAGATTCCTGGGCCCCACCCGGATAGCTAAACAGAAACCCTAGAGCCAGGGCCTGGCCCTCTGCATTTTACTGAGCCCTCCAGGTGATTTTGATACATGCTAAAGTTTCAGAGCTGTTGCTTTAGTATTTCTTCGCGTCCTATACACTTAGTATGTTTTGTATATTTTTTTAAATTTCAGGTTAATGTGAGGGTACAAGCAACCCGATCACAATACTTGAATTTGTTAGGTTATTTTAAAAATTTCTGCTAATCATGATGCCTTCCCACCATCATTGCTTGTTCTTTCAAGGTACCGCTTCTCCCAGGGTAAAGTTCATAGCTCAAGATGGAGGATAATTGTTCTTAAAGCTCCCCAGGTAATTCCCAATGTACAGCCAAGGTAAAAGAAAGGTGTCACATAAAGTCATTTACCCCCACCTCCTGGACAGGGCCACGGGAAAAGATGTGAGGAAATGGTAGCTATTCGTTTATTTCAGGAAAGGAATGATAAAAATAGAATTTAGTCATCACTTCAGCTTTCTCCATGTTGGCTATCATCATTTCAATCTGGGAAGTTAAACCCTATAGTGATATTACCAAATTGGAAATTTCCTAAAAAGTACCAAAGCATATTTCTTAATATTATTTTCTAAAATGCATTCTTTGCAATGGCAATTCTGTGGGAAGTATTTATGAAAAGTATCCACAATCGTGTAAGTCTGGGAAACACAGGCAAACAGATCTCTTCACTATTAGGTGTAAGAATTTTTACAGATTGTCATAGTGTTAATCTCCTGGAAAAGGATTATAGCATACACTATTTCCCAGATGCTTTCCCTAAGAATGCTTTTGTCTTAGAACATGGATCAGAGACGTGAGGGACATTCGTATTCTAAGTAAAAGACCTTGGAAGATGCAGCCATGTGAATGTTCACAATTTATTGCCTACATAGTAAAACACACATTTGTTACCCTCTGGCTGCTTAGCTTCCCCTTTCTTATAGCACCCTGATTTCCTTTTGGAGAATTATATCTTCCCTGGTGAGTGCAGTATTAGCAGGCTGGTAAACTAAGATAGCTGCTTCACAAAATAAAGTCAACTTGGTCCAAGGAAGGAATCAACTGTAATGTCTGAACGTTGCAAATCATTACTTCTTTCCCATGTGTACAGAAGGGTACTAGTGACGTACCATTCTTGGAAGAATTCAGAGAATTGCCACATAAGTCATTTTCTATATTCTACAATTCAGATGAGGAACACTTCTTAAGAAACACTGCTGCAGTGAAGAACTTCTTGTCATTTCTGCCAGCTTCGTGCTCATCACCCAGGTCAAGCTCGGGTGGACATATGTCCCAAATTTAGGCAGGAATTTTTTTCCTTGCTGGGACTTTAAATCTTGAAAATGAGAAGAATTTGAATTAATTCCTGCATATGCCCATGAATGATCCTCTGGCCTTCTCATTGATTCTACATCTTGTCAATACCCTTTCAATACATTTTGTAAAGCTTAATTGGCCAGAGTAAATTTCTCATGCTCATAATCTATGAAATCCCCACCACCACCACAGTAGCTACAATAACAATTAACAATTTGAGAACTTTTTTAGAAGGCAAGACAGAAAAAGAAACAGACTCCAGTGCAATGAATACAGAAATCAGTTTTGAGATACAGTTAGAATCTGGCACCACACTTAAATCCAACTTGATATGCTGAATGCTAAGCTCTACTCCATCCTCTCACAAAGAAATTCTTTAACTTCTCTCTCTCTCTCTTTCTCTCTCTCTCTCTTTTTTAAGACAGTCTTACTCTGTGGCTCTGAATAGAGTAAGGTGGCATCATCATTCCTCACAGCAGTCTCAAATTCTTGGGCTTAAGTGATCCTCTTGCCTCAACCTCTCGAGTAGCTAGAATATAAGTGTAGACTACTAAGCCTGGCTAGTTTTTCTGTTTTAGTTGAGCTCTTGCTGAGGGTGGCCTTGAACGCCTGAGCTCAAGCAACCCACCCACCTTGGCCTCCCAGAGTGCTATGATCACAGGTGTGAGCCACCACACCCAGCAAACCTCTTCACTTCTCAGTCTCTCTTGGCTGATTCAAACAGGTGAACGCAATAAGCTAATAAGTTCACATTTGGGTTCTTGGAAGAAATCATTACATAATAAAAACACAGAAGTTGATATAATTCAGATGTAGATGGCTTTAGATAAGGGACAAAATCAATGCTCCCCATGTGAGAAAGGAGAAATGAAGGTGAAGACATAGAAACTGTCAGGGTATTCACCAGGCTTCTTGCGTCTTTCAGAGTGGCCGTGGCCGCTCCACCCAGGAGAGAATCAGAAAGGGCTCCTGCAAAGGATGTCTAAAAATACCTAGAACATTTATTTGGATTTTTTAAGCAGACCACCTGCTACTTTATAAGTAATTATTTGTGCTTGAGCAATGAAAGGCAGTTACACTGTCAGCAGGGGCGGCCTCAATTATCCCCCCATCTTGGTATTGAATGGGAGGTTCTCCTTGGAAGCCAAAAAACCACGCGCGCGCACACACACGCACACATGAAAGAAAAAGAAAATATTACAAATGTTCCAAACCAGATGTTTGCTCTGAAATCTAATGGAGACCTCTTCAATTATCCTGCTTTCAATTAACGAAGCTGAGGAGTGCTAGCATGTGGTTTTACAAGCAGGAGCTCAGGCAGGAAGGACTGTGTGCCAGGAACATTTCTGCAGTGAGCACAATATTGGAGCCCTGATGAGGAGGGCGGTAAGAGATCTGGGCTCCCTTGTCTCTTCTGTGATTTTTTTTTTTAATTTTATCGTCATTCTACTCCTGGAATGTCTACATTGGCCCCATTAAATGAGAAGTCAGACCCCAAATTATACTTTATTTGTTTTGACATTTTCTACACCCTGAACAGAAATATACAGATCATGTTTCTTAAAACCAGACCGTGTGCTTTCCTTTCAAAGAGCACTTTCAGAAGATGAATATGAAAAAAATTCCCATGGCACATCCTGATTACCCACATACGGAGTAACACCTTACAGTCCTGGAGGAAAAGAGCATCACACTTCACATTAATGCTCTCAGAACAGGTTCTCATTAAGATTTCAAAAGGTGGTTTTCTTAGGTTAAATACCAATTGATTTTAAAAAGCATATTAGCTGAGGAGTAACAACCAAGCAATTTAGCCAGATCTGGTATGTGATGCTTAAACTGTGGTGTTTTTCAGTCATCAATCATGTTTGAAAATAATATAAATGAAGAGAAAATTGCATGTAGATTAGGAAATGATGCAGATTTTACATCTGACATAGAAAATTCTCACAACTTTCTGGGAGAATATTTGGAAAGTTATCACCTCTTAAACTTTTGGTTATGTGGGATCTTTCCTTATCCCCGAGGTTGAAAATGCTTGAAAAATTGTTTTTGTTGTTTGGGCAGTTTTTGTTTTATTTTGCTTTGTTTGGGAGTGGGTGTATCGGGGGGGGGGGGCGTATGATTGATCTTGAGGAGGATGAAAGTGATGCAGGGGTGTCCCAGGGAAGGGAGGAAAGGCCCTTGAACTCACCAAGTGGGTTCTGGGCTTCACACAGAAAGAGAATTCAAGAGTGAACCAACTAACTACAGGGAAATTTTATTGACATGGAGAGAGATCCTACTCCCCTGAGCAGAAGAGGGACCTCTTATGAGGCAATAGTAACATTTTTAAATGTTCAAAAACCCCATTGGGAAACCCCCATAGGTGATCACCATTGTCGTTACATCAGGTCATAGAGATTAATCACAAGCTGCTGTCACAGAAAGGTACACACCCATGTGTAATGTACACCTATGTTTTTGGCCCAAACTTTCAGGAAAAAAAAATCTTTTTTATTAACTTATTAATTTAAAGTTTTATTTGTTTATATTATGTACTTGTTTTTTGTATTATAGGGAAATTTTGTACAAATATCAGCTATACTGCCAGCTCCTGCCAAAAGGGTATGAAAAGAAATGTCACAGTTCATTGGCTAAAAATACCTTTGCTTCCAAGTTCATTGTAAGTTCAACAAAACCAATTACCATATTTCAGGGTATTATTTTGCATGTGGATATCATTGCTTGCTGGAGTTATACTTTTAATGCATCAGCATAAACAAAAGAATTGAAAACATTTATATATATATGGAACTATTACTACCCATGTATAATGTGCACCCTTGTTTTTCCCTCAGAAATGTGGACACATTATACACAGAAAAATACAGCATAATTCTTATTTCAGTATTCCACTGGTCAGTCTTCACCATTATTCAGTAGGAGAAAATGATTTATCAAGCTCAGCATTAGAAAAAAGAACCTGGCAGTGCATGCAAGATGATTTGGAGTCAAGAGAAAATGGAGATGGGACCCACTAGGCATATTTATACACTTAGTAGTTATAGTAGTTACATAATTGTCCCAGTGAGGGGATAATAGAGGCAAACATACGATAAGTGGCAGTGAGCTTTAGGGAGAAGACCGTAAAGGCAAGAGGCACTCACTCCAGAGGTAGGAACTCCCAAGCATTTCCAAAACAAGCTGCTCTTTATAACAGCAAAAATGTTGTTTATCCCATGTGATAGTACTACCTACCATTTTAGTATACATTGAGAGAGAAAACATGTGAGGTCAAAGATTGCATTCATCTGCTTCACATTATATGCCTAGTACATGGTGGAATGTCTAGAACAGAATGGACACTTATGAATGGCAAATACTAATTTAAATATTTATTCACCACAACTTTATACACATAAATTTGAAAAGACTAGTATGAATACATATGAGATAATCATTTGGCTTGCAAACAATGATTCCCATGTGTATGGATTTAATTACCTCTCGAAGCTCATGTTATAACTCCCTCTCTCCAGCACCCAGAACACATAATTTGGGAACCACTATCTTAAGGGAGTAATCTATAAAAGAGGATCATATTTAGAAGTTTCAGCTCTACAACCTGTTAAACCTTTGCCATTGTCTCTTAAAAGCTCTGACTCTTCAAAATGTTAAATTGTTTACTATTTCATACACCTTGGTTTCTTCATCTGTAATCATTAAACCAACTATTGCTTTGAGAATAAAATGATGTAATTAATGTAAAGTGCTAAGAAAAGGGATGTGAACTATTTAAATTTATTTTTTTCCAGCTTTGTTAAAATATAATTGACAAATAAAAAATAAAATGTGTTAAACAGTATTATATATTTCAGATATATACAATGTGATGTTTTGATATCGGCATACATTGTGAAATGGTCGCCATTACCAAGCTATTTAACATATGCATCACACCACACAGGTAACTATGGGGGCTACGTGTAGTGAAAACATTTAAGAGCTACTCTCTTAGAAAAGTGGAAGTATACGGCTCAGTGCCCGTAGCACAGTGATTACAGCACCAGCCATATACACCGAGGATGGCAGGTTTGAAACTGGTCAGGGCCTACTAAACAACAATGACAACTGCAACAAAAAAAATAGCCAGAGGTTGTGATGGGCACCTGTAGTCTCAGCTACTTGGGAGGCTGAACCAAGAGAATGACTTAAGCCCAAGAGTTTGAGGTTGCTGTGAGCTCTGATGGCATAGCACTCTACCAAGGATGAAATAGTGAGACTCTGTCTCAAAAAAAAAAAAAAATGGAAGTATACAATACAGCATTATTACCAGTAATAATAATAGTTGTTATTATTCCAGGACAGTCACCATGCTATGCATTACAGCTCCAGAATTCATCCTATCAATGTAACTTTGTACACTTTGACCAACATCTTCCCATTTCTATCACTCCAGGCCCCTGAAGACCACCACTCTACTCTCTGCTTCTACGAGTTCAACTTTTTTTTTTTTTTTTGCAGTTTTTGGCCGGGGCTGGGTTTGAACCCACCACCTCCAGCATATGGTCCAGCACCTTACTCTTTTGATCCACAAGTGCCACCCGAGTTCAACTTTTTTAGATCCCCCATACAAGGGAGATGGTGAAGATTTTGTCTTTTGTGTCTGGTTTGTTTCACTTAGCATAATGTCCAAAACAAGCTGCTTTCTCTAATAGCAAAAATTTTGTCATACAGATTGCTGCAAAGAACAAGATTTCCTTCTTTAAGGTTAAATAATATTCCGTTGTGTATATACCTTTTATCTGTTCATCCCCTGATGGACACTTAGCTTAATTATATATTTTGGTTATTGTGAATACTGCTGTAATGAGCATGGAAGTACAGATATCTCTCAGAATTAGTGATTTTATTTTCTTTGGATATAAGTGGATTGCTGGATCATGTGGTAGTTACATTTTTAATTTTCTGAGGAACCTCCATATTATTTTCCATAATGGCTGGGCCAACGTACACTCCTGCCAACAATATAGAAGTGTTGCTTTTGCTCCATATAATTTCCAAAACTCATTATCTTTGACTTTTTCATAATCACCATCCAACAAATGGGAGGTGATATCTCACTGTGGTTTGATTTTCATTTCCATCATGATCAGTGATGTTGAGCATTTTTAATTTTAATATATCTGTTGAGAAATGTATGATCAGATTCCTTGCTCCTTTGTTCACTCAAATTATTTGTTTTGCTCTAGGGCTGTTTGAGTTTTTTTATATATAATTCGGATAGTAACCTTTTATCACATGAATGTTTACAAATATTTTCTCCCATTTTATAGGTTATTTTTCTTTATTAAATCATAGCTGTGTACATTAATTCAGTCATGGGGGTACAATGTGCTGGTTTTATATACAATTTGAAATCTTTTCACCAAACTGGTTAACATAGCCCTCATGGCACTTTCTTAGTTTTTGTGTTAAGACACTTATATTCTACATTTAGTAATCTTTTTAATTGCTTATTATTTCCTTTGCCATGAGAGCATTTTAGTTTGGCATAATTCTATTTTTCTATTTTTGTTTTGTTGCCTTTGTTTTTGAACCATAGCTTAATAAATAAATAAATACATAAAAAACATTGCCCAGACCAGCTTCAAAAGCTTTTTCACTTCACTTTCTTTAACGAGTTTGCCTAAGTGAAGTCTCAAATTTAAGTCTTTGATCCATTTTGAGTTGGTTTTATATAAATACTGTAAGATAAAGATGGCCCAATTTTACTCTTCTGCATGTGAATTAATAGTGTCCCTTCACAGCTCGGCGCCTATAGCTCAACCGGCTAAGGCGCCAGCCACGTACACCTAAGGTGGCGGGTTCAAATCCCCAGCCCGGACCCGCCAAACAACAATGACAGCTGCAACCAAAAAATAGCTGGGCGTTGTGGTGGGCGCCTGTG
>CAUYTI010032704.1:0-18772 GCA_963575145.1 Galago senegalensis | reverse complement strand
GAGCTGGAGAATGTTCTTCTGAGCAAAGTATCACAAGAATGGAGGAAAAAGTATCCAATGTACACACCCCTATTATGAAACTAATTTATACCTTTTATATGAAAGCTATAAACAAATAGCCTAAGAATATGGGGAGGGGGGAGGGAGAAGGGAGGGGGGAATGGGTGGAGGGAGGGGGTTTGGAGGGATCACTTCTGAGGTTTATCTTATAGGGGTACAGGTGAATTTTTCTAAGAGTAGACTGTGAACATTTTAAAACAATAACTGAGAAAATGACATGAAGACTATGTTGACCAGTTTGATGGAAGTATTTCGGATTGCATGTGAAAACCCCACACTGTACCCCAGAAGTGCATTAATGTACATAGTTAACATTCAATAAAAAAAGGGGGCTCTTTAAAGTCACAACTCAGTAGGTCACAATTTAGGTTTTCATTAAACTATTGTTTTTAGACCACAAAAAAAAAATAGCATGTTGTATATTAGCATAGGCAGCACAATTCACATGTGCACCAATCCAGAGGGTGCCAAAAAATGTATACACATTTAAGAAAGAAAAAGAAAACTGTATTAATATTATAATACTCAATTTGTACTGACAACAAAAGGTGAATAAAATTCACATTGAGCACCCTAGTAATTGCAGAAGTCAAATATGACTTGACTATTATAAATTTAATCATTTTTTATTTCTTAAAATGTGTATATCTTTTTTGTTTTGGCAGCTTCTGTATATATGTGTATATTTATTTACGTTTATTAATGGATATATGTTAATATACATATTATAAGTATGTGACTATGTATACCTATTTGTGTATATTCTTTCAGATTATTTTTGAAAATTATGTCTTACTTTGTAGAAATAAGATTTTCTTTTCTAATTTTATTCTCTTAATTTCTAACTTCTTCAAGAACATGTATTCACTTTGTAAAGTGCACTTTTTTAGAGTGCATTTAGAAAACAAACTTTCAGTTAGTTGTTTCCAATTTAGGAAACTCAAGAGATTTTATATTATCATAAATTCTAACCATGAACTCTTTATGTCATATTTATGCATGATTATATTTTAAAATCATTACCATTTTTTTGTCCTGCCCTCAAAAGTTCAAACTTCCTAGTAACCAAGGACAGCTTCCATGAGCAATGAAATGTAGACATGTGACCACATTTCATGGGAATATTGGGGAAGTACTTATGGTCTGCCCAAGCCTGGGACCCAATCTGAATGCTGGTTTCTGCTCAGAGAAGCTGTAACACAAATATATCGTTAGGTATAAACTTAAAACTTTTCAAAAGGCAACATACCTTTCCAAAAACTAAAATTCTAAAATAGTTATGCCTGTCTCCAGAGATATCTTTAGAGTTCTGTGGGGGCAAATTTAGAGATCAGAAGGTTTTATTGTGATTATGGAATCAGATGAAAATAAAAAGAAATGAACACAACAGATATTTATTAATGATTTATGTTTCATTATCTTTTAAGAAGTTAAATGGTTTAAAAATGCTGAGGAAATAAATGCTAATGATGAATGTAGTTGTGGTCACAAAAGACATGGAATGAAATGACAAAAATCCTGTACCCTCACCAGGGTGGTCATTCATTGGCTGACATCTTCCATGCATCTACTGAACTGTGGAAAACATGATCAAATGACTAGAAACAAAGAACTGCTCATCACCAAGTAGCGTGCGTGTCTACAGTGGCCTATGTGCTCAAGGGTGAACTGGCTTGCTCTGAACAAAAGTTAGGTTTTTTAAATTAATATTTGAGATAAAGCATGGAACCCCAGACTATGGAATTTTCCCATAGTTACTGTGCATTACATTGTATCCTTATATTTTTAACTAATTCAATTTATTATTTTTATAATAAATATTTGAGTAAAGATTCAAAAATTCAAAAATATGTGTAGTGTTGTGATTCAGAAATATATACAGTGTTCCTTGGGGCATTAATCATATCATCATATTCCCAGATATTTCTTAGGACACATGAAACTCAGCTTAGTATTACCAGCCTTGTTCATTGTATAAAAACCACTAGATGATTATGAAAATTACCATAATTCCTGATATTGAGTTCTATAAATGACTCCTCCTATAGAAGATTCTGTACCTTACAGTGAATAAAATATATTTTTAATATATAAAGGATATAAAGGTATCTACCTTTGGAGATTTTATTTAATATGTGTAATTTATGAGAAAAATCTATCTTTTAAAATATTACTTAGTGATTTGATTCATAGCTTGGTGTAGCGCAGCAATTAAAAAATATATGTATGCATGTATATGCATATGTTATGTTTCATAAACATTTGTAACATAATGGTCTTTCTGGGATTGGTGTCTTTTATAAGTTGCCATAGCCTTAAAACATCTCTGTGGTTTATCAAAATAAAATATTTTTTGGCCCCTGTCTCAGCCTGGTGCAGATTGATGCTTCTGGTTGGCAGGTAAAGGAGAGAGAGAAAATGAAGGGAATGATGGCCAGGTTTTAAGGGAAGCTCCAAAAGTAGTGTACATCATTAGGCTGTCATTTTCTTGCCCAGAAACCAACTCTGCCACCACCTAGGCAAAGAAGCCTGGGGAATGTAGTCTTCTGTATGCCAGAAGAAATGTAAAATGAAGTTTATTTAGGAGAACTTTAAAGAAGAGGAAGTAAGACGTTAACATCAACAATTCTTAGGAGGGAGGGGTCTTGCCCATTGTTCAGAAAAAGAATGTGGGTTGGGGATGAAGATAAACATGTGACTGAGAAGAGAGCCAAGCGGCCCAGCTGCCTGAGTAAAAAGTGAGGAGTTTGCCCAAGCAGAGTCTCTCAAGTCTGTGGACCTCGAGGAAGATGTCTGCACTTCAAGCTTATGAAATAAGGAAAAGGCAAAACTATGGCCTTCTCTCAACAGCAGCTTCTGATACCCAGGCCTGGAAAAACAGTCAACTCCACATTATGCAGCAGACAGGAAGAATGACAACAAGTACAGCAAGGGACTTTTAGCTCCATTCACATGGCGTGGATGCCACAGCATATCCTGTTACATTCTTTATATATACATACATGGTATCAGGAAGTTACCATGACTCCCAAGATTATGTTCAGAGGTATATCAGTTTCTAGTAGTAATAATGGATGACCTGAGGACTAAATTTACATTGTTAGTTGGAGGGGCATTGTGTAAGGAATCTTCTTTTTCAGAAATATGCAATATATGCAAGCATATTACATGTTTTAAATTGATAATTAAAAGAAAGGTTAATGTTGAGACAACTGCATGGAAGACACACTATGTCTGTGCCTCCAATAATTTCCGTTAATGTTAGCTTGAATTTTAAATGTTTTGGTTAGATTTCTAGGCCTTGGTGTTTCTGCTTTTTTGCTGTCCTTTAAGGTAAAATCTAGAATCAGCTAAGTTTATTACTTACATATGGAATGAAGTTCTAAGAGGCTGATCAAGTTACCAAAGATGTGGAGAAATTCTAGAATCAGGTGTCCTCAATTCTTCATAGTTGGCAGAATCACAAATAGCATTTATTTTTCTTGAAATGTACCATTAGAATAGAAAAATTAATGTGCCCAATTCTACATTATAAATAAACCAAATACAGCATTCATTTGCAATTTAAAGATATATATAAAGATAATCTTTTAGTAATATTTTTAAATAATATTTTACTGTTCTTTACTACATAATGGGTACAATAATGCAAAAGCCTTAATGAAATAATTTTATATTCCTGGTAAAAAGTGAAACTATATAATTTCCTAGTAAATATCTATATTATTAATAACCAGAAAAAATATAGAGATAAACCTATCCTAAAGTACTAATTAATTCCCACCTATCTAAAATAGAAGAGATATTTTCTAATGCTAAGGTGTGGAAAATATTTTGTGTTCATTTCAGTGCTTTATATTTGAGATTCAGGTCAGTTTTACCCTTTAGGTAGCTAAAATTTCTGCTACTCAGACATATATCAATGAAGAATCATAAAGTTTCTGAGGAAAATAGATTTGTCATACTTTAAATTTATAAAACTTGTTCAGGTCAACGACTCCCTTAAGTACTGTAATTATAATGAGAAAGTTTTTTTTTTTTTTTACTTATTTTTTATCCTTTTATTTTTAGTTGGCATATAGTGATTATACAAATTTATAAGATACAGAATGATATTTTGGTATGTGTACACATTATGTAATGATCAAATCAGGGCAATTAGCATATCCATCACCCAGAACATTTATCATTTCTTTGTGCTGTGAACGTTGAAAATTCTCTCTTTTAGCTTTTTGAAAACACACATTAAATTACTGTTAATCATATTCATGCTACAGTGCCGCAGAACACTGGAACTTATTCTTCTGATGTAGTTGTAACTTTGTATTCATTAACCAATCTCTTCCTATGTTCTTTCTACTTCTATCCTTTCCAGCCTCTAATGACCATAATTCCACTAGCTACCTTTATTTTTTTTTAAGTTCTCACATATGAAAAATGTGCCTGACTTATTTCATTTAATGTAATGTCCTCTAGGGTCATTCATGCTTCAGGATTTCATTCTTTTTTATCCTGAATAGTATTCCACTGTTTATACACACCACATTTTCTTTATCTATTCATTTGTTGATGAACACTTAACATTGATTTTATTTCTTGGCTATTGTGTGTAATACTGCAATAAGCATAGTTGTGTGGATATGTCTTCAATGTACTGATTTTCTTTCCTTTAGATAAATACCCAGTAGTAGTAGGATTGCTGCATAGTATAGTAGCTCTCTTTTTAATTTTTCGAGAAATCTCCATACTGTTTTCCATAATGGCTGAAAAATTTTTCCAAATTTACATTCCTACCAATGATGTATGAAAGTTCCCTTTTCTTTGCATGTTTTCCAACATTTGTTATATTTTGTCTTTTTTTTTTGAGACAGAGCCTCAAGCTGTCCCCCTGGGTAGAGTGCCGTGTCATTACAGCTCACAGCAACCTCCAACTCCTGGGCTCAAGCAAGTCTCTTGCCTCCGCCTCCCAAGTAGCTGGGACCACAGGTGCCCGCCACAACGCCCAGCTATTTTTTGGTTGCAGCCGTCATTGTTGTTTGGCAGGTCTGGGCTGGGGATTCGAACCCGCCACCTTAGGTGTACGTGGCTGGCGCCTTAGCCGGTTGAGCTATAGGCGCTGAGCCGAGTTTTTTGTTTATGAGAGATATTGGTCTGTAGTTTTCTTGTGTGTTTTTATCCAGTTTTGGTAGAGGGTGAGGCTGGCATAAAGCGTGAGTTAGGAGTGCTCCCTCTGCTTCCGTCTTCTGCAGGTTACTGTATAATTGGTATACATTTTTCTTTAGGTTTTTGGTAGTATTCACCAGTGAACTCCGTTAAAGCTGTCATTTATCCTGTTTTGGTATTTTCTGAGCTTTCTGGATTTGTGGTTTGGCGTCTGATGTTAATTGGAAATTTCCTGTCATCATTTCTTGAAATACTGCTTTTTATTCCTTTCTCTTCCTCTGGTATTCCCACACATGTATATTTTACCCTTTGTAGTTGCCTACAGTTCCCAGATATTCTTTTTTTTTTTTCCAGTCTTTCTCTTTTTAATTTTAGAAGTCTCATTAAGATATCATAAAGCTCAAAGACTCTTTCCTCAGTCCTGTTCATTCTACCACGAAGCCTCACCAAGGCAGTTTATTTTAGATACAGTGTTTCTGATCTCTAGCATTTCTTTTTGGTTCTTTCTTGGAATTTCCATCGCTCTGCTGATTGTACCCACTGTTCTTGCATGAAGCTTTAAACCTACCAATTGTAGTTGTCTTAAAGTTTTAGTCCTGCCATATATAAGTCCAGTTTTGATACTTGCTTCATCTCTTCAAAATGTGTTTTTTTGCATTAGTGTTTCTTGAAATTTTTTCTTGATTACCAGACAAGTAAATGTTGTATTTAAGCCTTTAGTGATAATGGTGATGTATTTGTGTTGGGTATGGAGAAAGTTTTATACAAGGTCAGACAATTAAGTCCACAAACTCATCCTAGAAAAAGTGCTATATACCTCCTGGCTGCATATCAGTGCACTCCCCAGATGGCCCACTGGGTACTTCAGAGAGGACTGTGGTCATACTGAGCAGTGAGGTAGACGAGTTCATGAACTGAATTGTCAGATCTTGTAGTCCCGCGGTAAGGACCAGTCTTTTAGTGGCCTGTGAACTTCAGAGAAACTCTTGTCACCTCCCCACTCCTAATCCTACCCTTTGGTGGGACAGGCTAGATAGGATATTTCCCTTCCCCAGGTCAGTTAAACTCTGGTAAAACCCTAGCAAGTTAGGCTCTGATTGTGCAGTTTCAGAGTTCATGGGCACATTATTAAAAAATGACTTTTTTTCCTCCCTTCCCCTGCTGGAAGTACACAGAGATTCACCATGAGGATCTGGTAAGGGGCCGCTCTCTGACTGCCCTTCCTGGAATATTTACTTGTCAGAGTTGTCTACTCTGAACCTCCAGCACTTTGTTGGTTGTGGCTCAGGATTCCCTGCCTGGCACTTGTTCCCTCAGAGGTAGCTGCTTGTGGGCTTCTGTTCAGGGAAGTAGTGATTCTCTTTACTCACCTGTTAATTTCTTGGGTTTTGGGAGCAATAGTAACAGGCTTGTGACCCTCTGTTAGAGTTGCTGGCTTTTCAGTTCAGTATTCCACTTGTTGGGATGGAGTGGTGGCTTCTAAGTTTCTCACGCACCCAGTTGGAATCTGGGCTTCTGATAGGATTTTAACACCACCAGACATTTCTTACTTATTTTACTTTTCCTGCCTTAACCTTTTTTTTTTCTTTTTTTTGAGATAGAGCCTCAAGCTGTCCCCCCGGGGTAGAGTGCCATGGCATCACAGCTCACAGCAACCTCCAACTCCTGGGCTCTAGCGAGTCTCCTGCCTCAGCCTCCCAAGTAGCTGGGACTACAGGTGCCTGCCACAATGCCTGGCTATTTTTGGTTGCAGCCATCATTGTTGTTTGGCAGGCCCAGGCTGGGGATTCGAACCCACCACCTTAGGTGTATGTAGCTGGTGCCTTAGCCACTTGAGCCACAGGTGCCATGCCAAGGCTCTGTCTCAAAAAAAAAAAGAAAAAAGCTAGCTTTAAAGTGACAGAGTTTTAGAATCATAAGAGATTACCTTTGAAAGCCCATGTCTGCAGAGTTGCTGCCCTCCAGACTGAACAGGGTTTATTCATTTTTTATTTTTTATTTTATTAAATGATAACTGGGTACATTAATGCATTCATGGGGTACAGTGTGGTGTTTTCATATACAATTTGAAATAGTTTCATCAAACTGATTAACATAGCCTTTATCTCATTTTCTTAGTTATTGTGTTAAGATGTTTATATTCTACTCTTAGAAAGATTCACTTATTCCCTTGTAAGATAAACCATAGAAGTGATCCCTCCAATCACTTTCCCTCTACCCATCCCTTTTTCCCATTCCCCCCCTATATTCTTAGGCTATAATTAGGTTATAGCTTTCATATGAAAGCTATAAGTTGGCTCAGCGCCTGTGGCTCAAGTGGCTAAGGTGCCAGCCACATACACCTAAGGTGGCAGGTTCAAATCCAGCCCCTGCCCGCCAAACAACAATGATGGCTGCAACCAAAAAATAGCCAGGCATTGTGGCGGGCGCCTGTGGTCCCAGCTACTTGGGAGATAGAGGCAGGAGACTCACTTGAGCCCAGGAGTTGGAGGTTGCTGTGAGCTGTGATGCCACAGCCCTCTACCCAGGAGGACAGCTTGAGGCTCTTGTCGCAAAAAAAAAAAAAAAAGAAAGCTATAAGTTAGTTTCATAATAGGACTGTGTACATTGGATTTCATTTTTTATTTTTAACTTATTTCCTGTTCTATTTACTTATTTCTTTTGAGACAGAGCTTTACTTGTAACCCAGTAGAGTGCTATGGCGTCATAGCGCACAGCAACAGCAAACCCTTGGGCTCAAGTGATCCTCTTGCCTCAGCCTCTGGAGTAGCAGAGACTACAGGTGCCCATAGTGCCCGGCTATTTTTAGAGATGGGGGTCTTGCCCTTACTCAGGCTGATCTCAAACTCCTAAACTCAAGGGATCCACCCATCTCAGCCTCCTAGAGTGCTAAGATTACAGGTGTGAGCCACCACGCCTGGCCTGTATATTCTTTTTTTTTTTTTTTAGTGACAGTCTGATTTTGTCACACTTGGTAGAGTGCCATGGTGTCATAGTTTGCATCAACCTCCAGTTCTTGGGCTTGGGTGAGTCTCTTGCCTTAGCCACCTCCTGAATAGCTGGGACTATAGGTGCCTGCCACAACACCCGGCTATTTTTTTGTTGCAGTTTGGCCGGGGTTGGATTCGAACCCACCACCCTCAGTATATGGGGCTGGCACCCTACCCACTGAGCCACAGGTTCTAGCCTGTATATTCATTTTTTAATCTACAATTGGCATAATGCCTGGTTCATCATAGGGACTTGATATATAGGGTCAGACAATGAAGTTGATAAACACATCCTAGAAAAAGTCCCCCATACCTCATTGCTGACTATCACTACAGTTGCCAGATGTCCAAGGGGAGCACTTTGGAGGTGACCGTGATGATACTCAGCAGTGATGTATGTAACACTTTTTCCAGGATAGTTTGTAAGCTTTATTGTCAGACCTTGTAAGACAACAGCTCTGACGGCCATTCCAGAAAGAGTTCCAAAATTGCTCTGAAGGGTAGGCGAGGTGCTGGCTTTGGTGCAGAGCTTCCCAAGGAGAGCACTCTGGAAGTGCAGTATAGCACTTTTTCTAGGACGAATTTGTAAACCTAATCCAATTAAGTTTGGAATTTAATTCAATCTTATATGTTTTTGAATATCTAATGTAAAATGAAACCAAATGAAAATGTTGTTTAGATGTAGTGTGGTTCTAAATCGCATGATTTATGATTTTTGGGGATGGGGGGGAGAGACAGATTCCCTTGGTAGAGGGCTGTGGCATCACACAGCTCACAGGAACCTCCAAGTCCTGGGCTTAGGTGATTCTCTTGTCTCAGCCTCCCAAGTGGCTGGGTCTACAGGCACCTGCCACAATGCCCGGCTATTGTTTTGTTGCAGTTTGTCCAGGGCCGGGTTTGAACCTGCTACCCTCGGTATATGGGGCCGGCGCCCTACCCATTGAGCCACAGGTGCTGCCTAATTATGATTGTTTTTTAAACTGATAGCATGTGGTAAGTTCTGTGGAAGTCATGGACAGAGCGCTTTGGCAGCAGAGAGGAAGGTAAATTATTCTGCCTGTGGTGGTTACAGGATACTTACATGTTGATATAGCACAGACAGCCTTTCCCCGTACTACATTAGAGAACTTGTTTTGAAGATAAGTTTTCTTTCCTCTGAAAGACAAACTGTTGTTCTCCAACAGTAGTGATTTCCCCTTTATCCTCATTTTTGTCATTTTGATTTATTATGTCATAAGTGGATTAATGATTCAAAACCTGAAAGTTCTAGAGAAGAATGCTTTCCTTAAATAGAACCAATGTTTTCTTTTCTATAGTTATTTCTATAATGAGAGGATTGTAGGCTTTGCAGTCAGACATAGTTGGGTTTGAATCTCGCAACTTACTAACTGCGCTTTCCGTGAGGAGCAAGCTGCCCGTAACATGCCTTCGTGTCTGTGTCCACCAGGGCAGGGACAGAGAGTGGTGCTGTGAGCCGCAGCAGTCCCTGTGCACACTGAGAATTCCACTGGTGTAGTCCCCTTTGTATTCAAAGGACAGAGTTGTGGAATGGCCAGGGCTGTGGTCCTTTCTGTCCCTCCAGGGCTGCAGTGTGCAGTCCTGCTCTCCCTGCTCAGCACATGCTTGGTGCCTGGGAGGGCAGGGCCTTGGGACAGGCACAGTTGCTGTCTCGTTGGGGGTGGGAGGACGCCAAACACTTAAATCGTGGTATATAGCAGGTCGTAAAGAGACAAGCACAAATACACTGGATTCCAACAAGAGGAGGGATAAGCTGCAGCAGTTGGTGCTCTTTGTGGTTACAGCATCGCTGCAAACTGAACCATGAAGGCAGAATGAAGGAGAAGAAGAAGTACAGGAGAACCTGTCAGGTGACCACCCAAGGGGCTGTGCCAGCCTGGTGAGCAGATGGAGCTAGGCCTGCAGTACTGGTACATACATGTGCTGCGTGTCTGGTCTATGACATTTAGGTCAACTTGCAGTGGTCAGTGTAGGTCAATGCTTCTTTAAGAAGACCAGAAGAGATCAAAGCTCAGAGTCTTTCTGAGGGACTGTTTCTGTGTATTGTAACTGACAGTAGTTTCAAGTAGACACAACAGAAAAATGTCACCCAGACTGAAGCTGGCTGTGTTGATGCAGAGATAGCTGAAGGAAGCACCCTGAATGGACTAGTGCTTGTTTTGTTAGGTCACAAACAGCGTACACTCTCCTTCCCTGAGTTTCTCCCTGAGAGGAAAACACCAATGCCCTCCACAGTCTCATTACCGACTGCGCAGAGTCTGGCTTCATCTCCTGCTTGCTTTCCTCTCCCTGCTCTGCTCCAGCTGCACCTTTCTCTCTCCCCCTCTTCCCAGCAGGTGTCTGCCAGCCTGGCTGCCGTCACACCTCCATGCTGCCCGCTGTTCTTTCTTCTGTGAACCTTTCCTCAGGTGTGCACAGGGCTCGCTCCCTCTGCGAACTCCTCTGAGTGTCCTTCTCAGACCATCTGATGTAAAACAGCTTGTCTCTCACATGTCAAGTCCATTCTGCTGCATTCCCTCCAGAGCACGTGGACCCGTCGGACATGCTCTGTGTTTTCAGAGTTGACTGTTCCTTGTCTCTTCTAACCTTCTAGAACATAAGGTCCATGGAAGCAGAGATATTTCTTGTTTTATTCACTGCCACATTTCCAGTGCTCAGGACAACATACTCAGTATTTTATTTGCTTTTTATAAGACTGGCTTTGGTTACTACAGACTTTAATTCCCTTCACCGCCATTGCATAAACACAATGGAGGTTTTCTCTGGGAGGTTGTCCATTTATTTAGTTTTCCTTAAGCATATTCTTTGAAGTAGAGCCACCTGTAGATATGTTCACAATTTTTTCCTTTTTATCTGAGAATTCATAATGGTTGATGCCTTTGATTTCAACTGAAGGGAATAGAGAAAAGTTTACATTTCACTAAAGGATCAGTAAAATTAGTAACATTTTTGGAATTGGTGAGAGAATGGTTTGGAGAAGAGTCATTTGTGTCTTTTTTTTTTTTTTTTTTGAGACAGAGCCTCAAGCTATCCCCCTGGGTAGAGTGCCGTGGCATCACACTCACAGCAACCTCCAACTCCTGGGCTCAAGCGAGTCTCCTGCCTCAGCTTCCCAAGTAGCTGGGACTACAGGTGCCCACCACAACGCCTAGCCATTTTTTGGTTGCAGCCATCATTGTTGTTTGGCGGGTCCGGGCTGGGGATTCGAACCCGCCACCTTAGGTGTATGTGGCTCGCGCCTTAGCCCCTTGAGCCACAGGCGCCAAGCTCATTTGTGTCTTATAAGTAACACGAGATAAGAATTTTTTCTTGAATCAAAATATGATGGGAAACAATTTGGAAGATTTGGAAGATCAAATTAAATATTTTAGGAATTGATTTTTATTCAGTGGGATAGCTTAAAGGGAAGAGAAGTCACATTATAGACATTTGGAAGGAAAAATTTGGCATATTGAGGTTTGAAATAATATGAGCAAAAATATTGAAGAAATGGCTGAATTAGGAGAATTTGAGAAAAAGCAGTAATGAGAAGCTGTTGGAGGGTGGGGCTGGGGTGCAGTGAAGGTAGTAATAGGTTCTAGGTAACTTCAGGGGCAGGAGACTGTCTTTTTTTTTTTTTTGAGACAGGAGACTCAAGCTGTCCCCCTGGGTAGAGTGCTGTGGCATCACAGCTCACAGAAACCTCCAACTCCTGGGCTCAAGAGTCTCCTGCCTCAGCTTCCCGAGTAGCTGGGACCACAGATGCCCGCCACAACGCCTGGCTATATTTTCTGGTTGCAGCCATCATTGTTGTTTGGGGGGCCCAGGCTGGATTCAAACCTGCCACCTTAGGTGTACGTGGCTGGCGCCTTAGCCACTTGAGCCACAGGTGCTGAGCCAGGAGACTGTCTTGAAGTTAGCTTTGCTTTGCTTTAGGGCAAGGAGTAAATGCTGTCATTTATTCTTAGTTCTCTCCCTAGAAATGTGACAATAATAAATGCAGTGGCACATTTTTGGTGTGGAATGCTCTTGATATAAGTATTTTTTCTACAATAGCCTAATTGGGAGGAGAGGGTGTTGTCCATAGTGTATTTTTATTAGGGGCGGTAATGTGTGTTTCCATTCAAGACGAGGTAATTTGGATGAGATAGAAGATATTGGTGTGTTTTTAGAAATACTGAAATGATTTGGGGAAAGGAAAGATGTATAAAGATACTATCAGAAGTTTGCTGGCATTAGTTTGTTAAGAGTTGCGGGTTTTGGATGGAGTGAATTTTCTTCTAAAACTTAACCTCAAGGCTAAGGGCGTATCTGTTAATTGAATGGGTGGCAATTATAGGCATTTGGGGAATTTTTTTTTTTTTGGCAGAGCCTCAAGCTGTCCCCCTGGTTAGAGTGCCATGGCATCACAGCTCACAGCAACCTCCAACTCCTGGGCTCAAGTGAGTCTCCTGCCTCAGCCTCCCAAGTAGCTGGGACTACAGGTGCCCGCCACAACACCTGGCCATTTTTTGGTTGCAGCCATCATTGTTGTTTGGTGGGCCAGGCTGGGGATTCGAACCTACCACCTTAGGTGTATGTGGCTGGTGCCTTAACTGATTGAGCCACAGGCGCCAAGCTGGGGAAATTTTTAAAGAGGTTTGTAGGGCAGAAAGCACATCCTCTTGGCTTTTTATTTTATATTATTTTTTTGAGAGTGTCTTATTTTGTCACCCTGGGTAGAGTGCCATGGCTTTACAGCTCACAGCAACTTCAAAGTCTTGGGCTCAAGTGATTCTCTTGCCTCAGCCTCCTGAGTAGCTGGGACTACACTGTGCCTGCCAGAAATACCTGGCTATTTTTAGATACAAGGTTTGGAACCCATGAACTCAGGCAGCCCACTACCTTGGCCTCCCAGAGTGGTAGGATTACAGGTGTGAGCCACCGGGCCTGGCCCACTCTTGGCTTTTTTAATCATCTATTTATTTTAAGACAGTCTCAAGCTGTTGCCCTGGGTAGACTGCCGTGGCATCACAGCGCACAGCAACCTCAAACTGTTGGGGTTTAAGCGATTCTCTTGCCTCAGCCTCCCAAGTAGCTGGGACTACAAGTGCCCACCACAACACCCAGGTATTTTTGTTGTTGTTGCAATTGTCATTGTTGTTTTAGCTGGCCCCAGGCCAGCCTCAGTGTATGTGGCCAGTGCCCTACCCATTGAGGTATAGGCACCACCCCTTTTGGCTTTTTAAATACAGTAGAATGTCCATAGTTGACTTCCCTATGCTGACCACCTCCTTAAGTTGACCTGATTTTCATAGGCTGGCCATGCACCACACGTATGCGTCAGTATAGGAAGCCTACTTACGTTGACCACAGTTTATTGATGGGTTTGTTATAGTCTCTTGGGTGGTCAATTTACAGACGTTCTGCTGTATGTTAATTTCAGGTATTTTATCCCACTAGACCAGATACAGAAACCTCGAAGGACACAAAGGGCAGAGCAGTGTTTTATCAGAACTGTTTTTATCCTCTTTAGCTTTCTCTGCATTATCTTACCCCTCTGCCTTCCCAGTAGCTCACAACGAGTATTCCACCAGCTTCCTGCAGAATTTAACACTTTTGCTATAGTGTTAGCACACAAAGTAAAATAAAGAAGCGTGCCTAGATGGCACGACCAGCACTCTTCAGGCTGGCTGGCGTGTGTGCAGTACTGGGCTTGGCTCCAGGCACACAGGCATGAAAGACACACGGTCCCTGTGTGAGGACCCCACGGCCGGCAGTCTGCTGGGAGGGCCCCCGCGGCCCCCACTCATGTTTTCATAGAGCTCCTTGAAGAGTTCCTTTTCAACTTGATAGTCTGGAGAATAAGCAAGTAATTTTTCATATAATCACAAAAGGAATGCTCACATGCCTGTTATCCCAGCACTCTGGGAGGCTGAGGGGGGTGGATTGCTCAAGCTTGGGAGTTTGAGACCAGCCTGAACAAGAGTGAGATCCTGTCTCTAAAAATAGCCAGGCATTGTGGCTGGCGCCTGCAGTCCCAGTTACTGGGGAGGCTGAGGCAAGAGCATCACTTGAGCCCAGGAGTTTGAGGTTGCTGTACTCTATCGAGGGTGACAAAGTTAGACTGTCTCAAATAAAAAAAAAAATAAATAAAGTGTTCAAAATTTTAATATGGAAATTAATGTTATTAAAAAATCTTACTAGTCTGTGAGTTCTGATTCTTAACATTGTGTTTGATCTTGAAGCCACACTTTATTTTTTCTCTCTCTCCTTTTTTTGAGTGCTTTTGGTGTTTTCTTTCCCAGCATTTAAAACCCTTTTGTTGTAGAGAAATAGTGTCTAAAAACATGTATTAGCAACATCCTTATGATGATAACAGGATGCGTTTTTTTCGTTGCTTTTTTATTGTACCTTGTTAAACAGGTCTCACATGAACTTTCTTGGAATCAGGCAGTTCCTGGTTCCTATGGGACTTCCTGTTTTCTCAAATAAAAATAGAAAAGTATCTCAGAAAGGAAACCTGGTCAGTGTGAACTACTTTGTAAGATCAGTTAGTCTGAGTTGCGACCTGCGTTATGCATAGACATAATCTGTATAAACTGTTAGACGTTTTCAGGTGTCTGAAACTTGGAGTATTTTTGTGTGTAATATTAAAAGAGATGACAAGGAGGAGGTTCTGACTAATAACTGTGAGAAATGCTACATTTTAGCCATACACTTATTCCTGTCATTTCTAATGGGTGTAAAAGTAGGGAGGTTGGGTGGAAATGATAAATCTCTTCCTTATAATGTAGTATTTCATTAGAAATTTGGAGGTGTTTAATACTGAGACTTAACTCTTGGCTTCTTTAGTCTGTTTATTTTTTTCTTGCAACTTTTCCAGATGTTGTAAGGTTTATAAGGTAGATTTTTCTTTTTTTAATCATTAGCAGTCAGAATTCTAACTGAATTATTCAGTTTTAAAGCATCTGGTAAATTTCCTCAAATAGATTAACTGCTTTTAATCTACATTTTGAAGAGAAACCAAGTTAACGTAGAAACAAATAGCAGCCATCTGTAGTGATGGCCGTGGGCGGGAAGTTCCAGTGCGTCGTAAGTAAGTGTACAACACTCTCAGCCATTGTTTCTTTTTTTAAATTTTATTTTTTTTATTAAATCATAGCAGTGTACATTAATACTATCATGGGGTACAGTGTACTATTTCTGTATACAATTTGAAATACTTTCATCCAACTGGTTAACATAGCCTTCACGTCTTTTTCTTAGTTATTGTGTTAAGACATTTATATTCTACATTTAGAGAGATTCACATGTACCCTTATAGGATGAACCATAGGTGTGATCCCTCCAATCACTCTCCCTCCACGCACCCTCCCTCCTCCCCTTCCCTCCCTCTCCCCTCTCCTCATATTCCTGGGCTAAAATTGGGTTATAGCTTTCCCATGAAAGCTATAAATTAGTTTCATAGTAGTCAGCCATTGTTTCTTTATCTCACTTAATCCTGACAGCAGCTCTGTAAGGTAGGTATGAGTGTTATCCTGCCTTTAAAGAAGACAGTTTAGATGTTAGCTCAAGGAGATGTTGCTAGTAAGTGGTGGAGCAGGGCCTTGAACTCAGCTTCTCTGACCTTAGAACACCAATCTCAGTGATATGGAGAGAACCACAAATTCAAAGTGAGAATGGTAAGTATAGTAATTCTGAAAAAGTACTTTCCCATGTTATCGTAAGTTTTTTACATTTTGTTTCCATGTTTATATTTATTTTTAGCAAAATACATGTTGGCATTTTTGAGGGCTTTGTTGGGGGTTTTAATTCTTAGTCTTTGGTAAAATGCTAATAGTTCTCTTTTTTTTCTTTCCTTGATAGTAGAAAACCCCTTTGGTGAAACATTTGGAAAAATACAAGTAAGTAAAAGATCATAATAATTATATTTTATGTCATATTTTAAATGACAGAAGTATTAGGATGACTATCAACTAAAAAGTAATAATTTTGAGGTCATTTTGGTGTAACACAATATATTTCCTAAATTTGAATATTCCTTAATTATAGTTAATTAAATCTGGCGCAGGCTTTCCCCTAAGAGCTGAACTATTTATCAGCTTAACTTAAAAGCCAACTGCCAAGTGTGACGGCAGTGGCACACCCTCTGTGATCTGGTCCTGTCCTTACAAGTGTCCTATTGTCTGCAGTCTGTCCTTGACCTTGTCTTGTCCCTCTGCATCATTGACCACTGACATGCCCATTCAGTCACCAGGGGGCTTCACTTTGGAAAGTTGCTGTAATATTAATTTCAACCTAAATTTACTTAAGGGAAGTACTTTTTCCTTACCTATTGTTATAGGAACTTCAAAGGTTAAGGTATTTTAGCATATGATATATAAGTAGTTAGTTGTTCTATTATAAGAACTGATAGTTAAATAGATTTGTGTAGAAACTATCATTTGTTGTACTAAAAGCTGTGTAATAATGTGTAATCCAGCCCACAGCATGTTACTTTAAATTGTTAGAGTGGAACTTTAAAATGATTATATTTAGTAATTCTGTTGTAGTAATGTTTGTTTAAAACAAAGTTGACTTTAGCAGTTGCATTAAGTGTTACTATTACAGCATCACAATTTAAATTTAGTACCATATACTCACTGAACATTAGAAATACAAGATTATTTTCTTCTGTATAATTTTCAGAACTGAAGTTCTGAACTTCAAATAATAGTAATAATTATAAGGAAGATATGATGCAGTTCACTTATATTAAATCCTTATTTTGTGCGGGGCATGATGATAAGTATTTAAAATCTGTTATCATTATATTATCAGTTAAAAATGTCCTTGAGGAGAAAATTGAGGCTAGAAGAGGGAGATATTTAAAGGTGACAATTATGAGAACATTTGGTAGAATTGTTCTATAGTTTTTCCTCCCAAGAATGAAAATTTTGCTTTACCAGATGACAGGCTTTGGTAAATGATATAATCTGGGCCTTGCTAAAACAGATGATCAGAACGTATCAAATTCAAATTGTAAAATTGTTTGTTTAATGAAAGGTTACTTGAAAGCTTACTCTAAATATGCACATATTTGTGGATCTTTAGTTTACTAGGCCATGAGGGAAGCCAAAAGTTAGACATACTTTAAGCTAAAATGTTAGGAGGCAACCTAATAAAGCAATCAGAATGTGATAAGAGTGTAGGCTCAGCACCTGTGGCTCAAGCAGCTAAGATGCCAGCCACATACACCTAAGGTGGTGGGTTTGAATCCAGCCCGGCCCGCCAAACAACAATGATGGCTGCAACCAAAAAATAGTCGGGTGTTGTGGCGGGCACCTGTGATCCCAGCTACTTGGGAGGCTGAGGCAGGAGATTCACTTGAGCCCAGGAGTTGGAGGTTGCTGTGAGCTGTGATGCTATGGCACTCTCTCTACCCAGAGGAGATAGCTTGAGGCTCTGTGTCAAAAAAAAAAAAAGGTGTAATCAAACTGAGATGATCAGGGAGTGACTTCAGGGTGTGTTTCAGGATTAACTGCTGGTGCTAAAGGTCATGGGACGGGGCCTTTGTGTTTCTCTCTAAAAATGGATTTGTTTACTTAATAATATATGTCATAAAAACTATATCATCATTTACTTGGTCGTTTGGATGACGTTGAGACCCTTGTAATAATAGATGTTTATTGTGAATAAGTTTTCATTGGAAAAATATATATTTTTTTTCGTAGACAGAATCTTACTTTGTTACCCTTGGTAGAGTGCTGTGGCGTCACAGCTCAGAGCAACTTCAAACTCTTGGGCTCAAGCAATTCTCTTGCCTCAGCCTCCCAAATAGCTGGGACTACTGACGCCTGCCACAATGCCCGGCTATTTTTTTTGTTGTTGTTACAGTTGTCCTTGTTTAGCTGGCCCAAGTTGGGTTCAAACTCACCAGCCTTGGTGTATGTGGATAGCGCCATAACCACTGTGCTTTGGGTGCCAAGCCAGGAAAATAATTCTTGAAAAAAATTATTATTGAACTTGTGGGAGCTTGAATTCTTTGCTTGAGAATGGAACAGTGTGTATGTCATTCTCTGTGGCAGCTAGTTCCTTCTTATTAGGTTTTGTTACTTCCATTTATATATAACTACAGATGTTATAGAGGACAGGTGCCAAATGTTCAAATTTTGTTTTTGTGAGGGGAGTGGTGAAGGGTATGATTAGGACATAGAAAGGAATTAACTTCTCTAAAAAGTTCAAGAATTTTAGCTGTTTTAATCCCAGCGCTTAATTAGATTCACCTTAGTTTTATGTATCAAGTCCATAAGCTATACTCTCATTGGAATTCCTGCTCATCTTGTTATGTTTAATATATCCATTAAAAGGGATTTTGTGTGGCTGGGTGCAGTGGCTCACGCCTTTAATCCTTGTACTCCGGGAAGCTGAGGCAGGTGGATTGCTTGAGCTCCTGAGGTTAAGACCAAGCCTGAGCAAGAGTGAGACCCTATCTCTACTAGATTTTCTTTTCTTTTCCTTTTTTT
The DNA here is from genome assembly GCA_963575145.1 of Galago senegalensis. NCBI lineage: Eukaryota > Metazoa > Chordata > Mammalia > Primates > Galagidae > Galago > Galago senegalensis. Next base: position 75 of record CAUYTI010032704.1, on the reverse strand, counting down.
TTTGAGACAGAGCCTCAAGCTGTCGCCCCTGGTAGAGTGCCATGGCATCACAGCTCACAGCAACCTCCAACTCCT
>CAUYTI010032701.1:0-29061 GCA_963575145.1 Galago senegalensis | reverse complement strand
GATGGCTAAAACTTCCATTACGATGTTAAAGAGTAACGGAGACAATGGGCACCCTTGCCTAGTTCCTGATCTGAGTGGAAATGATTTCAATTTCACTCCATTCAATACAATGTTGGCTGTAGGTTTGCTGTAGATGGCCTCTATCAGTTTAAGAAATGTCCCTTCTATACCAATTTTCTTAAGTGTTCTGATCATAAAGGGATGCTGGATGTTGTTAAAAGCTTTTTCTGCATCAATTGAGAGAATCATATGGTCTGGTCTTTAATTTTTTTTTTTATATCTTCAGAAGTTTGTATTCTCTTATTTCTTGAAATATACTTCCTCCTTCTCTTCATCTTTTGTAATTTAACCAATCCTTTATCACTCAGCTTACACTTACCTTCCATGGCAACGCTTCTCATCTTTTTATGATTCACGAAACCCTTTGAGAATTTGACAATTGACTCTTTTAGAGAAAAAGGGCACACAAATATAAACCATCCAGTTTGGGAAGTTTCGTAATCCCCAAGCCCTGCCCCCCGCCCCCAGTATAGGGTCCCCAGACTGTATTATCATTACAAAATGACTCAGTTTTAATGCCCATGGCAAGTACTCTCCGGACTAATAAATTGTCTCTTCTTTTGACACTTACTATATTATTATTTTTATTTTGAGACAGAGTCTTACTATATCACCCTTGGTAGAGTGCCGTGGTGTCACAGCTCACAACAACTTCAAACTCTTGGGCTTAAGCAATTCTCTTGCCTCAGCCTCCCAAATAGCTGGGACTACAGGCGTCTACCACAAAGCCCAGGTATTTTTTGTTGCAGTTGTCATTGTTGTTTAACTGGCTCAGACTGAGTTTGAACCCACTACCCTTAGTGTATGTGGCTGGCACCATAACCACCGTGCGTGCCACAGGCACTGAGCCCTTACTATATTATTTTTATGTATTACTACCCTCAGCCAAATTTTGGAATGGAGGAAAAATGAAGAAACTTACTTAGAGGTCAATTTGTCAATTATCATAAAAAAATGAATTTGTATGAAAAATGAATATAATATACAATTTGACACAGACTCTACCTCTTACATATAAAGGAACATCTCTTACATCTTTGTTTGTCCACAATGACTAGGCAGTGTGCTTCCCACAGAGTGAGTACACGCAAAGTTTTGTTGGCTAGTTGATCCCTTATCATCTGTTTTCCTCCCTAAAGTGATCTCATCTTGGCCCCCAGTTTTAAACATTTTTTGTTTCCTGATGGCTGCCAACTTTATGCCCACACCAAGATAGTGCCCCTCACCCCCAACTCACGTATCTCACAGGCTTCTTGATATTTCCAAGGGAATGTCCAATCAGCATCACTGAGGTAACTTGTCAGAAGGGACTCATCTTTCACGCCAATGTTCCCTTCCCGTAAACCAACATCATTTCTACCCCAGACCTTCCCATTTTAATGTGTTGTACTTCCTTTAATGTAGACTTGGTTCCTCCATGGGCTGTGCCTGTCTCCACCCCATTCTTTAATAATGCTCACAGATCCACCTCCAAAGTGCATCCCAAGCCCATTCCTACTCCCCATCTCCAAGCTTGCCACGTGGGCCAAGTCCTCACCATTCTTCCCTGGCTCAATCTCCTTTCTACTCCTCAACTCCTCTGCACTCCACTCTCCTGTGGCCAGAAGGATTTTTTACAAATCAGTGCTGCCACTTTCTCTCCTAAACCTATTTCCACTTCACTTAGGGTGAAGCCCACCCTCTCACTGTGGTCTACAAGGACAACCCATGGTCTGGTTCCCACCTGCACCTCCAGGGCCAGGAGCTCCTGAAGTTGTCTCCAGCAGCAAACTCTTCCCTGCTTTGGACTATCCATCCGTCTGAGAAACTAGTTCCTTCTTCTCCTGGCTCCAAATGTCTGGCTCCTTCTTATCCTACATATTTTAACTTAATCATTATTTCCTCATAGGATCTTCCCCAACCACTAAGTTGGGCTCAGAATGACCATGTCCTATTCTATCCCCCTGTATATTATGTTTGATTTCGTTATCCAGTTATCATCATAAAATTGTTGTCTTGGTTTATTACCCACCGTTCCCACCTGAAGCTAAACTCTGTGCAGGCAGGGATCGTGTGTAGCTTATTTATTGCTTTTATTCCAACATCTATGACAATATAAGCGTCACAAGGGCAGAGATTTGTTTTTCCTTTTCTTTTTTCCCCCTCTTTTGTTCTCTGATACTGCTTTCAGTATCTAAAGAAGGGTCTGGCACATAATAAGTACACAATAAATCCTTGTTAACTCTGTAACAACTAAACAGTAGGGACTGGAAAAATGCTATTGTTAATTGAATTATTGAATTGATAATTATATAGTTTAATTATTACTTTTGGATAACTGTAGAGAAGCTAGCAAAATTATTTAGGGAGAATCCTCCTTAACTAAATAACTAAAAGTTATTTGTAATGAATGGATCAAAGAATTATGATTTGTATCACTAATATGTTGTTTATAAACAGTTGCATCTAAAGCCCTTAATACTCAAAAGCTATTAAATATTTCATTATATTGTTTACCTTATATATTTGCTTAGTAAAAATCTTTTAAAAATAAAACAAAGATAAAGTTATAAAGATGTTGTTATTAATACAAATTCAGAATTAATAAATCCTGAAGTAATGACTTTCTGTTTATAAATTCAACTCAAAAGTCTATGAGGCAAATCCAGAATAGGCCACTTTGGAGTCTCCATAACACTTCATTAAACCAGGCCAACAACATTCTTTGCTGTCTATAGATCAGCCCATATATCATGTAATGAGCCTCTCTGGCCAAAACAGTTTTCTCTCTGGTCAAAATAGACTGAATACACAGTCTCTGGGAGGTCAGGGATCATTAATCCAGAAAGACTATTTACTTGAAGCACAGAACCCTGGCCATTTTCCGCCAGCAGCCACAGGTGATGAAGGGTGCAGGGACATCTGCTATCCTGGCTGAGCATCTGGGCTTAGGGGGATTACAAAGGCAGGAGAAATCAGCCAGATGCATTTCAGACCTGCAGACCCTTCTTATATTTATGACAACATGCTTTCCAAGTAACAGTTTATTTTGCTAAAACATTTAAATAAAAACCTCCCAGGACTCTTTTGAGAAGATGGTTTCACATTCTTCAAGCAAGCACCTGCCTGCCTGACTTTAATGAGCTACTATTTTAGTCCCTGAAAACACATACCCCCTTCCATAAGACCTATATTGGTCTCTGTGTATTACCACATGCACAGCCTCTAAGAGCAGAAATAGGTGCAGGGGATTTTTCTGGCTAATTCTGGTGAACCATCCTTTCTATATAGAGGTCTTAGTAGGTAGGGAAGCAAACTCACCAGCAAAAGAACCATTTCTAACTCAACACAACTCACTTCTAATATAGCTCACAAAACACTGTCTCACCGTCTTTGGAATATGTTCCTCCAGTGGAAAAGTCTTCTCACCTGGATTTTCTCCCAACTGTCTTAGTGTGACTAGAGCAGCCTCCACACAATTCTGGACAAGGCCTGACAAACTGATCAAGTACACTCCTGGGCCACTCTGACTTCACTTTCTTCTCTATTTCTGATGAATTCCAGTATCTGACAGAGAAAGACTTCCCCTCACCTTGTTAACATCAGATCTGGACTAGTTCTTGGGACCAGGAGACGTTCATCCAGTGGGCCTTCTCGCTCCTTGGAGGGCTGCTTTAATTCACAGTGGGGGCACTGGCTGGGCTGCTAAGACACACTTAAAGGAAAAAGCAAGTAAGCTCGAAATTACCCTTGGAAATCCTTTAAATTGCCCCTAAGTGCTGATTTCAGGGTTCTGAGCATGCAACCCTGCCTGCATAATATGTGAATGTGTATAATCATGTGTCGTGTACAAGTACACACATCTATTCAGTGTATGATGAAAAACACACATGCAAATTTACATTTTATAACACTTTATTTCCCAGTCCCTACCTACATAAATCATATGCACTTGTATTTAAGAAGATTCTCTCTTTCCAAGGTTAGAGAGAACGTTTGGCCTTTGAGTTCTACTCTGAAGCCTTGCTTTCTGTTTTGTGTTTAACCAGTTGTATACCAGTTGGAACCACTTGTGGACCTTAGACGTTGTTTCCAGGGAAACATCCTAAGGAATACTAATGACCTTAATTAGACAAATCAAATAGTCACGAGAAACACATACCTGGGCACCACTGTCCCTTCTTACTATCTAGAATGGCAGATGGGTTTTTGTTTCTCAGCCAGCCCCCTATGCATTTCAAACTCCTGTCTGTTCTTTTGCTGCCTTTGTTCTACAAACAGATTCACTCATCTGGTTGACTTTTGCTGTGGTTACTTGGTTTTTTCAAAAAGCCTTTAAATGCATTTCCCATTTCTTATATCATGGTATGCAATTGAATTTAAAATATTGTGAAATGGCAGAAGTGAATGCCTCGTGTGTGCATACAGTATCTGGATGTGTGGTGGGGGTAATGGGTGGGGAGTAGAGTACTGGGTTTTACAACTTCTGACCAAAGTGTTTATACCTCTTGGAATGGACTTCTAGACCACACATTTAATCTTTTTCTATGAACGGATATTGTTTTAAAATGTTCTGAGTTTGCAGAGCTGTACTTCTAAAAGTTCAGCTCTACTGTTACTGATATGAAGATGACGTGTTGATGACTCACTTGCTTAGGCCATGGCACCGTAAGAGAGTAAGAACAGTCCCCCCTGTGCCTGGCAGGGGACAAGGTAAAGAACCCTTAGTGAGACACCGAGCAACCCTGCAAAATGGGGATAATGACCACTAATAGGAGTGGGATGAGGAATGATGGAGGCCACACATGTGAATTGGTTAAACAGCGCCCAGCTTACGGTGAGCCTGGTGTTGTTAGTTGTGATTGCGCCTACTGCTGGTCTTGTGACAAAAGGCAACCTAAGAATGAGTTTAGATCTTTCAACGACCATTAGTAAAGCATTCACAACTTACTAACCCAAGACACTCTGGGGAGATGGGAATGGCTGTGTAGGGCTCACCTCTTACTGTAGATATTCCTGTGGAAACGAAGAAGATTCAGCCAAGCCTTTTATTTTTTTGCAGCTTCTGGAGGCACAGGGTGGGTGAGTGTGGCCTTGTGGTTTTCTTTTTGGAGAATGAATAGAAATCTGTAAGAATTACTTTATAGGTTATTTAACTCAACCTATTTACTTTAAAGATGGTACAATTGAGGACAGGAGAGGCACTAAACTCACAAATACTTATCATTATCGTCTTTTCTCATTTGTGAAATTTGGGGGGAAAGGAATACCAAAATCATATTTAACTGTGGGATTAAAACACAGTCCAATCTTCTTTAAAGAAACAAACTCTACATAGCTTTTTAAATTAGCTTGTAACTAACCTCACAAGATTTTCAAATACTTTGCCAAAGGTAGCATCATACATCTCCACAAAGAGTTGAATATTTGCACAATTTATGCATCTCATTATGTCTTTAATATCAGGTCACCTAACTGTAAAAAGAGTAATAATTAGGAATATAAAAATAATAACCAAAATTAAATTTATTGCTGTAATTGTGCCTTCATTGACTCAAGGGTATGAGCTTCTATCATGAGAATTCCTTCAACAAACCTACTTTATTATGGGCTATGGAAAACAATAAAGAAGCTAGAAAAAGGCAAAACTAAGTAATGATTGTTCAAGAAGAAAGAACAGATAATAAACTGAGACAACAATAATATAGAGATGCAAAGATTCTATCTTTGCCTCGTAAGAAAATCTACCTACAAGTTAAAAACAAGGCGATTTTTGCCTTTTCCTGGCCAAAATCATACCATCATTATCAATACAATTTAAAGAGTAGTTTTTAATGCACTGGCAATATGCTAAGTGTTTTACATAGATTATTGTTTTGTCCCATCAAACCCAAGGCTAGAATCACCCTAAAAGCCAGGACAGAGGAATTCCCACAAAGAACCACCCCAAACCAAACTGAGATGTGCCTGGTTGTGATCCCAAAGAAAGAAGCAGTGAACTCCAGTGTTTGCCATCAGTCCGAAGCATATTTTAGGGGAACTTACAGAGTGTGGTATAAACTCTCATGATGGCCAGCAAGAGAAAAGAGGTATTCTACCTAGGCATGTCTGCCAGGGCTGGGTTTGAACCTGCCACCTCCAGCATATGGGGCTGGCACCCTACTCCTTTGAGCCATAGGCACTGCCCAACTGGGAGCAGTTTTTTCCAGTGTTTTGGACAACAACCTAGATACCTTTATCACTACCTGGAAATGTTCAAGGCTTTGGTTTGGGTTGAAAACTGGTAGCAAAACCTGCTGCTGGCTGGTCCACAGAGAAGTCTAGGCCCTCTGATTTTCAGTCAGCATAAAGAAAGAAAACAGGGGCCGGGGGACCTCGCAGTCATCTGATCAATCCTTACATTAGTCTTTTACATTAGGTGCTTATCACATATAATCATGATTCAGACAAGAAGACGGAGGCATATCTTTCTTCAGGTCATACTTCTTGCAATTGAGTGGCAGGGCTGTGATTTAAACTAAAGTCTATTGACTCCAAAGCCCAACATCTGAATTACGAAGTGTTATCGCCAAAATCTGGTAAATATCAAGTATAGGGAAAAAATGTCGGAATTCTAAAACATTTTCAAATGGAAATTAAATTATATGCAGAGAGACCGGATACATAGAATTGATTGTTTCATTAGCACACTGGGATTGGAGAGAGGGTAGTCCCATATGACACTATTTGTGATCTATTGCTGCATAACATATTATGCTACAATTTTGTGTCTTAAAACAGCACATTTTTATGATTTTACATGGTTTCTCTGGGGCAGGAACTCAGAAACTGTTCAGTTGGTGGATCTGTGGGTCTGACAGATGTGGGGCAGGGCTGAAGATACAGGAAGGCTTCATTGGGGCTGGAGAACCCATGTCCAGGATGGCTCACTCACAGATTGACAGGAGATTTTGGTTTCTTTCTCACTATTATGTAGCAGATCTCAGTTTTTCACCATGTGGGCCTCTCCATAGGGCTGTTTGAGTGTCTTCTTAACCTGGCAGCTGGCCACCCCAGAGTGAGTGATCTAAGAGAGAGAACCAGGCAGAATCTGTGACATCTTTTATGACCCAGCATTGGAAGTCACAAGCATCACTTCTGCCCCTTTTCTATTGATCACACTATGGGAAAAAACTACACAAGTGTGTGAATACTGGAATGGAGAGATCACAGGGGGCCAATCCAGAGGCTTCCACAGATACCCTTTGAAACCGTCTGTCATTGTTAACGTAAGTAAATGGTGAACATTACACAGTTTCCATGGGGAAGCCTAAACCAAAACACCAAGGCCGTTCTCTGCTACTACTGTTTTTATTTTCAGGAAAACATCACAGAAGATTTGGGCTAAAATGTCGACAAAGAGAAATTAGTTTGAATTTTCTCCCTGGTCTTTTCTGTTATCATCCAATAACCTTCCAATCTCATCCCCCTGTTTTCCCTTAATTCTCAAGGAAATTTAATCATGGGATCTACTGTCATCAACAGGTCATCGTAACCATATCTTTATAATGGAAGCTTAAGTAACACAAAGGCCAACATAAGCTCCTGAAGAATGCCCAGAAGAAGAAGAATGTCATGTTTCATTGATGATCAATATCTCTTAGGAACCCTTCTGATCTTTTCTTTTGTGAGTCTCTAGCTTTCAGCAGGGTCTGGCTTATAGTGATGCAAATAAGATGAATATTTAAGCTGTTCTTGGTAATAAGAACTTAGTGAAAGTTCTTGAATGAGATGATATTTGAAATCAGAAAGTGCCAAAATAGCTTCAAAGGACTTCAAAGGAAGACAGGCTCCTAGGAGCTAGAACTCTCTATTAAAGAAAGAGGCCTCATGGCCAGGTCCAGATGCGAAAGGTCTGGTTTCGTGGAAGGATAGACTGTCATAGCAGGTTGCTGAATCTGCTTCAGGGAAATGAAACAGACGGGGCTAAAGGGAGGAAAGTGGTTTGGTAAGATCTGTGTACCAGGAAAGCCTTGCCAGTAATCCAGTTGGTGGTGAGCTCTTTGACACTTGTATTGGGTCCCTTCTAAAGACAGGAAAAATCCAGTAGCAACAAGCCATGAAAATAAGGTCAGGGTCAGAGAGAGCTGGGAGGGGTTTGCATTTGAAGCACCTAAAGGCTGTGTGACTGGGATGGACAGTCATTATTTACAGGAGTCAAAGTTTCAACCATTGAAATGGGGCCAATCACCAAATACAAACCCACTAGGAAGGCAGAAATAAGAAAACAGCAAGGGAAATATCCAGGAAGATCAGGCACAGGGCAGAAGTAGGAATAGTCTGAGTGACATGCTTCTAAAGCACAGATTGAATGATTCACTCCAGTCAAGCTTTACCCTCCCCCCTCCACCAAAACTGCTCTCATGAGAGTTACCGGTGAGTCCTTGGATTTAAAAATAGGTTGAACATTGTTAAATGCAAAGATCAGTTCCACGCCTTTTGCAGCAGCATTGGACACAGTTGACCATTCTCTCTTCTTTGATTATAACTTTCTCTATTTGGCTTCCAGCAAATTGCGCTGGCTGCGTGTCCCTCCGGCCTCATGAATTCCTCTTTCTTGGTCCTTTGTGCTCAATCCTTTCTCAGCATGTGCTCTTTCTTCTGCACATGCCCATGCTTACCTTGTGATCTCACCCAGTCTTACAAGTACAAATCACACACCAATGATTTCCAAATGAATATCTCTGTCCTCATCTCTCTATTGAACCCAAATTTCAGTCTCTGCTGAGGTGTCTTAATTTAAAATGCCCTAAATCAAATTCCTTAATTTACTCCCAAGCCTATTTCACCTGCAGCCTTTCCCATGTCACTGCATAGCAATTCACTTTCTTATTCCCGATGCTCAGGCCAAACACCTTATTGCCATTGCTGACCCTCTCAGGCTCACCCCCTGCCCATTTATCCCCAAGCACTGTGGGCTGTGCCTTCGCAGTACACCCAGAAGCCCTGCACTTCACAACACGTCCCCTGCCCATCCCCTGTTCTCAGCTGCCTTCTTCTCCCTCCAAAGCTTCTCCCTGTTTCAACATTTTTTCTGATAGTCTATTTGAACACAGCAGCCCGGTTGTTTCCTTTTAAAGTATAAGTCAGAGCATGTCATTTCTCTGCCCAAACTCATTTCCCACTAAGTAAACCCAGATTCCTAATTCTAGCACCCTGTGCCTTTATGAAGTGACCCTGCCACTGCTCTGACTTCATCCTTGCTCCTTCCACGCTTGCTGGATGCTCCAGCCACAAGGGCCTCTTTACTATTTCCATCTGCTCTTACCTCTGCCTATCACACTCTCTCCAATCACTGGCATAGTGACTCCTTCCCTCTCCTTTGTGTCTATGTTTCTTTCTTTTCTTTTCTTATGGTTTCAGGTTCATTGAGGGCACAAAAAATAAGGTTATACCAGTTGCATTTTTAGATAAAGTCCCTCTTATAATTGTGCCTGGCCCCCAAGAGGGGTGTCATACACCATGACCCCCATCCCTCTCCTCCTCCCCTCTCCCTGCTCCCCCATCCTTGAATTGATTTGAGTTTTTCACTTACATGGATATGTATTAGATCATCTATTGACTTCATATTAGAATTGAGTACACTGGATTTTTGCTTCTCCATTCTTGTGATGCTTTACTAAGAAGAATATGTTCCAACTCTATCCAGGTTGTAATACAAAAGATGTAAAGTCTCTATCTTTTGTAATGGCTGAATAGTATTCCATGGTATATATATACCATAGCTTGTTAATCTATTCCTGGGTTGATGGACATTTAGGTTGTTTCCACATTTGGCGATTGTGAATTGAGCTGCGATAAACAGTCTAGTGTCTATATTTAAACACTAAAATGTCTCAATGAGGTCCTACCCTGACCGCTGTATTTAAAATTCCAACCTGCTCCCAATTGCACAATTTCTGATCCCCTTTCACTGCTTAATCTTTCGATAATGCTTATTACTTTCTAATATACTATAAATCTAGTTACTTATACTTATGTTTTTCATGGAATGACTGTCTCCCAGTCCCCACTGCTAAAGGATCAGTTTAGTGAAGGCAGGTTCTCTATGTTTTGTCTACTCATATATGCAGGTGTCTGGCGAGTGTCTGATTGCAGTAGGCACTCTGTAGATAGGTAAGACTGACAGGGTTCAGTCTTCATGCTCGTGGAGCAAAGACTTCTACAGAAGGGTGAGGGGTAGGGCAGGAAGATCTCCATGCTCCAGTTTAGGTGAGGGCTAGTGAGGGTCAGAACAGGAGGTAGGAGCTGAGTGATCTTGTTTCTGGACCACCCACCTACTCTGACCAGAGCTGGCCTCACTGCTATCAAGCGTTTTATGTCTCCTCACTTAGTCCTGGTCTTACTTCTGACTCTCATTAGGTAGTATCTCTTTAAAGTCCAGCTTAAACATTAAAATCCATGAGAAGCCTGAAGCAACTTCTGCCCACCCTAGGCTGAATTCAATGCTACTTTCTCTTATTCTCATAATATCTTGCCCATTATGTACCTTGTACATAAGGCTCATCACACCATAAGAAAATTAGAATATATGTCTTTATATAGTCACGAATGTATGTCTTCCTTGCTAGATAGTGAGAGCCTTGAGTAGCGGGGACAAGCTTTATTGCTCTTTATGTTTGTAACTAAACTGAGATTTATGCCTGTCCATGGCAAATGGTCAACAAATAATTAACAATTTTTTTTATCTTAGATCAAGTTTAATTAATTTCATGTCAAAGAGGAATATCTTTTTGTCTTAAACAGATTTAATTTAATCAGATGGTAACAAGAAGATTGTTTCTTAGAGAAGTCATGCCTTTTTACAATTTAGAGAAAAAAATTTAAGTAAAGGTCAAGGACTACTACTTCTGCAATTTTTACATTTCTAAGTGCAGAAGAGTCTGAACATAATAGTTTGCTTTTGTTTTTTTTTTACTAGAAAAAGACTCAGAATTTCAGGTTATCACTTGTTGAGTCTTGAGTTTCTGGCCTTGAAAGCTAAGCGTGTCTTCAGCTCTAAAGGAGCAGATTAAACCAGTTGTGCTGTCAGCTTGAAGCACTTGGAAGCTGGCCAGAACTGCTTAAGAATTTTTTTTTCCCCTTCTTATTCTCTTCCTTTCTGCCAGGCCAGCTCAGTGAGTCCATGTGCAGAACCAAATGAAAATCAATCCCTTTTTATGCAAACTTTCCTGAAGCAACAAGGCTATGTTTGGTCACAAGAGCAGAGGTCTGTGCGGGAAGCTCTGGTGGTGATTTCTCCCTGCTCAGGGCTGGCCAAAGTCCTCTCCACACACAGCGATGAAAGGGAGGATCAAGAGGCTTTCAAAGCCAAGCTCTATTAGACTTGCCTTTTCTAAATATAGTGCACTTCAGTAAACACCATTGTGAATTTGCAGTTTGCTTGCTGGGGAGTACATGGCCACAGCCACCAGAATCTCCACGCCAGTGTCTGTGTATTTATGTCTTCCTGGACCGTCTTTTGTTAACTAAAAGAATCAGCAAATTTACTTTTTGTTTTAAAATTTGACATTCAGTCGGTTCCTGCTCAGTGATTTAGGTAAATTAACTTGAAGAAAAAGACCTCTGATCAGGGCAGGTTGAATAAATGAAGTTTAAACCAAAGACAAGGGGTTTCTGCACTTCTTGGAAAATGCCATCTGAGCCCAGGATGCTGAGATACACTGCCCTAAGTCCCTGATGTGACACTTTCACCAGTCAAATAAGGACAAATTAAGACAGTGCATTGCCTTATACAAATTTTGCTAAGCAGTGTGTGCTGATCCAATTATAAAGATGTGTCCTTAGTGGTGAAGGTGTGGTTGTTTGGGGTTCATGTTCACCTTTGATCTTGATGGAAACTAAATCTCTCTGTTCCGTAGCCAGCACCTGATCCTTGGGCTTCATGTTCACGCTCACCTAAAAAAAGAGAGGAGAGAAAGCACACCAAGTGTGCAAAGCTCAGCGATGGCTTAGGACAGGAACCAGGCAACCTGATCTCCAGTGGAAGCCTTGGGGATCACCAAGGGAGGACTTGATGGTTCAAGCTGACTTTAGCCCAAGAGGTTCCTGTGCAGGTGAAAAAGATGCAGACATCTGAATAATCGCAAATGGACAGAATCTACTTTGTGTGGTATATTGGAGAGCTTTCCCCTGCCATTGGAGTCAGCTACTTTCACGTTTACATAAAACAAAGCTCGGAGCCCCCAAGAATCAAGGCCCCTCCATCTATCATATTCAACACTCGGTTTGGGGGGAGGCTGTTTGTTCCTTCCCAGCAAATTTTTGCTTTATTAGTTTATCAGTCAACCCAACAAATAGGGTAACAATTTTACAAAACAAATCTTTCAGCCTAGAAGCAGACAGGAAAAAAAAAGTTTTATATAATACTAACTAAATATGAGAGAAATGCTACTAAAAGGCCAAAAGAAGGGAAATTCAGAGGCCCTTAGAGAAGTATACATTTTGTGGGGATTTTGTATTTTAGCTCTTTTTCATTTTCTATTTCTGTGGCTACCAACTATTTTTGCATTCTTTATGTACTCCATTATTCCATCTTCAAAATGAGTGAATGAGAATCTCACTCTAGAAAAATTCCCCCTGTCAAATTTTTTTTAACTCACTAAGTGTAAATTAAGGCATGTGTTTTTCCTTTACAAGAGGATTCCTCAGGAGACTCCTTTAAATCAGTACTATAAAAACAAAGTTCATACAGACACCTTTTAAGTGATAAGAAGAATCAAAACAATCTCAATTAATGTCCCAGCCACACCATTTATTAGCTCTGTGACCTTGAGCACTTAAAGTCAGTTAAACTTTTTGAGTTTCTGCACAGACTTGTTAAGATAAAATGGATAATTTGTGTAGAAGCTCGTGGTTATACAAACCCATTTATTTGTGAATTCGGGAACATTCATTACGTTTCTGCTATATGTCAGATACATATACGTGTTAGGCACTGATATTATGATCTACGCAGCACACGTAATTTCATTCGTAATTTTTCTCTTTTAGAAACTTCCCCTTGGGGTTAAAATGCTGTGTTATTTTGGACTCTATCAGGCATATAATAATTAAATAATTTTTAAAATAAACACCATTGCTATACATGTTTAGAATATCACAATGATGAAAACTACTATTTAAAAATAAGATTTGGTTGGAATATAGTGTATCCACACTTTATCAGAAATACATCTACTCTGTAAATGGAAAGGCAATTATACATACTCACTTGCTTCTGCAAATATTTCAGATATATCATGAATGGCAAACCAAGGCTCTACTTCTAGAAGTCTTATGATTCTAACTGAGTAACGTGCAGTAAAGGAAGGTACATGTGCCTCGGGCTTTTCCAAATGGACAATGGAAAGAAAACATCTCTTGGATTATGGGTACAGAGGCTTGTGAGGGGCTTGTCATCCTGGAGGCTCTTCTATGCATTCTATGTCTCGAGCCCCTGTACTGGGCACTGTGGCAGGGTGTCTTCGGTGGGGCAGGTTTCTGGCATTCCCACACTAAACCATGTTCTGCCCCTGCCTGTCTTGATGCCAAGGGCTTTGCATGACCCCCCTTTGAGGTCCTTCCCCAGCTGCCTGAGAGCCCACTACCATCTGCACTCCTCTCTTACCTCCTTCAGCACCTGTGCAGAGCAAGGGCTGTTTTAATCTTACGTTTGATCCAAGGGCTTATATACCTGACATAACATTCCTTGAAAACCTTTGTAGACTATCTCTGAAAATTTTGATTTGTATAACCATAAGAAGAAAGGTTGTAGCATTTCACAACTCAAAGGGGCTCCAAAATTCATTCTAATCTATATTCATAGCATCCTCTAAATTTTTTTAGGGCACAACCTGCCAGGCCATACATGGCAGCCCTGCTAGGAAAACTAGAAGTTCTGGAATATTCCCTGAAACTGAATCTGAAACTCGATCACATGTGAAATCTACGCTCTCTTTCAGGTTCCCCCAGATTGTTTTGGCCACTTGACTCTAGCTTTCTCATGTGTTAGTATTGGAAAGTGTTTTAAGTCCAGGCATGCGTAACGTCTTCAAATCCATCTCCTTCTCTCTGTTTATATTATACTGTTCAACCTATGAATTTTCCCTGAATTATTCCAACAGCCTCCTGTCTGGTATCCCTGCCTTCAGTTTCCCCCAACCCCTGTTCACTTTCTAGTGTTGACAAGATGACCCCTCTAAGTCACAATCTGATCATAACACTCTCCTGCTTGCTTTTAACTTTAACAACTTTCTACTGCCTTCAGGATAAAATCACACTCTTTAGCCTGATGGTAAAACCCTTCATGAGTCTGGCCCCTGCTCTACTCTTTTGCTTCAGTAATATGGTGCTTGCCCAAGTCAACGCTTTTGCACTTGATATTCCTTTTCTCCCTTTCTCCTTTTCACCACCTTTTCCTGATCAAGCCCAGCTTGGATATTACCACCCCTGGAAGCAATTTGAAGGCAAAGTCCAATTTGGGGGTCTGATTTCCCCTGCCCAACTTCATTAAGGTTTAATTGACAAAGAAAAATGTGCACAATGTGATGTTAGTGACTGTGAATTTAGCAATGCAAATACTTCTTAGTCCCATGAATTATTAAGAAGTAAAAGTCCTAAAAAAAGGAGAAAGAAAGTCATACCTGGCCCACCACACACCTGATTCACAGGGGTCACCGACAATCACTAAACCGTCTTGAATAAGGGCCACGTCCAGCTGCACTACTATGCTCCTTCCTAACCTCTGGGCCAAGAGCCAGGGCAGACCCCAAGGAAGTGGGCATTCGGAAACCCTGCTGGGATGCTACTCAGAGGGGATCAGCTGGCACAAAGATCCCACAAGAGACAGCCACAAGTTGCATGGGGAATAAAAAACAGAAAATGTAGCAGGAAAAATAAGTTTAAACTCAGTAGACAGAAAAACAGAGTTCTGGTCACAAGATCTTTAGATCTTGACATATCCTTTTAATGTGAAAAGACCAGACCCTGTCAGAGGGTGACAAATTGTGCTCACAGAGCCCTAGGAGCTCTGGAATAGAGAGGATGAACAACTCCTCCAGAACACCTCCACTCCGGCCGGATATCCTGTTCTGTGTAAGGGCCCATCTGAAGAAAGGGTTATGCTGCTGATAATGTACTGAAAACCCATAAAAGGAATTGATGAACAGCAGACATTCCATGAAGCAAACCACACATCACCCTCTCCCAGAGCTAAGTAGGAGGTGTTGACAGACGCCCTCCTCAGCTGGCATGCCGTGCCACTGGCCACTCTCACAGACACCTGCCCTCCTGCTCCCTCCAGGTGAGGTACCCACTGTCCAAGGATCAAGTGGAATCTGTCCCCAGGCCAATCAATGCCAATCATATTTGTCCTTTTGATTCAGTTAGTTACATATTATATAAACCAGTGAAATACAGGGAAAAGAGAGTCCTTTTTTCCACGAATATTAAAGAGTATTAGTATTAAAACAAATCACTAAAAATGTTGCTGAGAAATTATGTATGGGTGAGTTAACTGGGGAAAGATTATTTAAAAAACTACTACTCTCGGATCATTTGTAGGGACTAATTCTACTTTTAAGACATCCAGTCTGGAATATGATATGTTGGAAGTGGCATTCACAGAAAAGCGGCAACAACAGAACTCCAAACAGTGTGCTCATGCAAAAGGCAAGCGCCGTCCTTTCATTGGACATTGGAAAACAAATAGACTTTTATATTTTAAGATAAAATAAAGTATTTAAATATATATACGTATCATTTTTATGATTCCCCACTTTGCCATTTTCAATTATTAACTGCTAGTCCTATGATCTGTGTGTGTGTCTGTGTGCGTTTCTAAAGAAACAGATGAGAAAATATTCTTTCTGCAAAAACAAACAAACCAACCCACAGCAACAGCTTAGGCTCGGAGGTTCTGAGGGCATTTTTCTTCCAAGCAGAGAAGACACTTCTATTGACATGAACCCTGACTGGCCTTGCATTTGTGCAGCTGTCAGGCTCAACGGCCACTATCACACAGAAAACATGGTTGTTTCCAACTACAACAGGTGTCTCTGATTTTTAGTCTTTCTTAAGTTTCAGCAGAGACTGCAGTATGGTCATGGAAAAAAAAAAGTTGGACGAGAAGAAGAAAGAGAGTTAGTTGTGGGTGTGCAGTGAATGGCATGGCCTGGAGGTGCTCTCCCTAACCGCTTGGTACATTTGTAGTGCCGCAGAGCTCTGCTTGGCAAGCCCAGCATTGCAAAGTCTCGCCGCTTCTGCTTTCAGCTGTGGTGGGTCGCTCAGATAAATGACTTATCTCATTTTCCTAGGGTAGTGACAGGACACTGACCACAGAAAGCCTTTTATACCTAGAGATAACTGTCCCTGTTTATAACAAAATCAACCCTACCAAAAGTCAAGAGAAACTAGTGCCAACTAAGTGGACATCAGCCTAGTTGGTTTGAGGCATTGGTCTCATCATCATTGGGGATGCACTGGTTTTGTGGAAGATTCACTATTTTCTTTGGTGGAAGGTAGAGCTATTCTGAAAACTGAGTGCAGGTCTCTGATATAAAAAGCAGTTTTGTCAAACATTTCATTTATTTTATTAGGAGTCTTTATAATTAAAGCACAACCTTTCGTAAACAAAGAGTTTAGTGTTTTAAATCACATCCAAGGCACGAACCTTGTAAATGACATCTTGACACCTGGAGAATTCCACGTGAGTAAGCAGATAATGTATTCGAAACCTTTAAAAAGTAAACATCTCCTATGTCTTGCGGCTCTCCTAACAACATCACCCCTTTTCCCTGTGACAGCCATTTTTCAGTCCAAATATATTTTATACATGCTAAAGTCTATTTTCTTTTTATAACACAGTTGAAATAACATTTTACATGCTGTCTGTAACTTGTTGAGCACATCTCATTTTGGGGGGTCTGATTTCCCCTGCCAAGCTTTATTAAGGTTTAATTGACAAAGAAAAATGTGCAGAGTGTGATGTTTTGATATACACATATATTGTGATGTCATTACCACAATCAAGCTAATTAACATATCCATCACTTCATGGTTATTTTTTTGGAGGGGGTGAGAACATTTAAGATCCACTCCCTTAAGAAATTTAAAACATACAATACGGCATTACCAACTATAGTCACCATGCTTTATATTAGTCAGAATTTATTCTTCTTGAGGAACTAAAACTTTGTGTTCTTCACCTGACATCTCCCCATATCCACTACTCCCCCAGGTCCCTGGCAACCACCATATTCTGCTTCCATGAGCTTGATTTCTTGAGATTTCACATATAAGTGGGATCATGCAGTATTTGTCTTTCTGCGTCTGGCTTGTTTCATTTAGCACAATGTCCTCCAAGTGTATCCTTGTTGTTGAAATTGACAGATTTCCTTCTTTTTTTAAGGCTGAATAATATTCCATCATATGCCACATTTTCTTCATCCATTCGTACATTGATAGACACTTGAGTTGGTTCCATATTTGGCTATTATGAATAATGCAGCAATGTAGAGCGCTCGCCAAGATACTGATTTCAACTTCTTTAAATCTATGTCCAGAAACAGGATTGCTGGTCATATGGTATGGTGTCTATTGGCCCTTTAGTTCTGTTAACATTTGCTTTGCATATTTAGGTGTTCCAATGTACATGCATATACACTATCTACAGTTATTATATCTCCTTGATGAGTTGACTCTTTTATATATAATGACTTTTTATATAATGGCTTTTTCTCTTGTGAGAATTTTTGACTTCAACTCTATTTTATCTGACAAGTATAGCCACCCCTGATTTCTCTGGCTACCATTTTCTTTTTTTCTTTTTTCTTTTTTTTTATTGAATGGTAACTATGTACATTAATGCACTTCTGGGGTACAGTGTGGGGTTTTCACACACAATCCAAAACACTTCCATCAAATGGCCACCATTTTCATGGAATACCTTTTTCTTTAAATTTCAAAGTATTAAGGGGGTACAAATATTTGGGTTACATGGAAACCTCGTATAATGCTTAAGTCACAGCTTTTAGTGTGCCTGTCACCTGAATAGTTTTCATTGTACCTGATAGGTAGGATTTTACCTCCCTCCAACCCTCTTCCCTTCATGGTTTCCAAAGACCTTTACATTTACAGCTCTTTGTGCCTATGCTTGCCCATCATCTAGCTCCAAATTATTAGAGAGCACATGTGACTTTTTTTTTCCATTCCTGAGATACTTTGCTTAGACTAATGTTCTCTAGTTCCATCCAAGTTGCTGAAAAAGATACTTTTTCATTCCTTCTTATGGCTGAGTAGTACTCTTTGGTAAAAATATATACTGCATTTTCTTGATAGGACTGAAAATTAGTATGAACTCTATGGAAAACAGTATGGAGATTCCTCATAGAAATAAATGTAGACTTACTATTCAATCTGACAATCCCAATACAGGATATCTACCCAAAGGAAAAGAATCCATTTTATAGTAACGATAGTCACATTTAAATGCTTATCACAGTACAATTCACAATTACAAAGATGTGGAATCAACATAACTGCCCATCAATTCTTTTTGTTTTGTCTATCCATTAACAAATTATTGTAGTTATGGTTATTTTTAACCTTCCGCTTTTTAACTTTTATACTAGAGTTAAAAACATTTTACATACTGTCATTAGGGTATTTTAAATTTGATTACACTCTTCACAGTGAGATTTTTACTTCCATGTTTTCATATTGTTAGTTAGCATGCTTTCATTTAATTTTGAAGAACTCTCTTTAGTACTTTTTGTAAGGTAGGTCTAGTGTGTTGCCATAAGGGTCTCACGGAAAAGCGATGTCACGAAGAATAAGCATGCTTATTGAAATTGTGTTTTAAATAAAGGTGGCCATCTGCTTGCTCAGGCAAAATGGCGAGCTTCTTTATTTGCAGTTGGCTTATATAGGGAATTTTGTACATGAGCACAATGCAGCAATGACCTCAATGATCCATTTAAACAGCTTATGACCACCCGCCCTGTAATTAGCTCCTCCCTGGTAATCTGATAATCCACCCAATATACACCTTTAAGCATAATCCTTTCAATATAACCTGGTTTAACATAACTTAATGAAGAACATGTTGTCAGTTATTACTTTCTTTGTTCTTATCTGATGAAGCCTAAGGCTACAGGGAAAGACGATTTTTGTGTTTCACCTATACTAGTGGTGATAAATTCCCACAGTTTTTGTTTGTGTAGGAAGAGCTTTACCTCTTCATTTCTTTTTTTTTTTTTTTTTTTTTTTGTGACAGAGCTTCAAGCCCACCCCCTGGGTAGAGTGCCGTGGCATTACAGCTCACAGCAACCTCCAACTCCTGGGCTCTAGTGAGTCTCTTGCCTCCGCCTCCCAAGTAGCTGGGACCACAGGCACCTGCCACAAAGCCCGGCTATTTTTTGGTTGCAGCCGTCATTGTTGTTTGGCGGGCCCAGGCTGGGGATTCGAACCCGCCACCCTAGGTGTACGTGGCTGGCGCCTCAGCCGGTTGAGCTATAGGCGCCGAGCATTGATGGCCAGGAGAGAGTGAGAAAAAGGGGGCAGAAGCCTACTTAAAGAAATAATGACAGAAAATTTTCCAGATCTGAAAAATCAAACATTCAGTTTTAAGAATTCCAAATAATCTCAGATAAATAAAGAAATCTTCACTAAGGCATACTATAATAAAATCAAATACAAACAGAGAATTTTGCAATTAGTAAGAGAAAGTGACTAGTCACATGCCAGGGAACTTCCTTAAAACCATCAGTAGATTTCTCAGCAGAAAAATTGATGGCCAGGAGAGAGTGAGATGATATAATCAAAGTGCTGAAAGAAAAAGGAAACAAAACAAAACAAATAACTTCCTGACAACCAAGAAATGTGTCCTTTAGAAATCATTTCTAAATAAGGACATTCAAATTGTTAACACTGGGTCTTTAGGCTAAGTTTGGCTTCTAAAACTAAACTTTGTTTGATTCCACACTAATAATGTTGTGTGTTAGTTTAGTTTAAACTAATAGTTTAGTTCCACACTAAACTAATTACAAGTTTATCTTCCTAGGTACAAAACAGAGACAAGGACAAGATCAATCATTCCTCCACCTACCCACGGACATTTGCATAATTTATTCTTTTTTTACTCCCTTTTTCTTTCAAAATCTTCAGTAAAACATAGATTATCTTCAGTAAACCATAGATCTTCTAGGTACTAACTGAAGTCTCACAAGAATATAACCATTTATCTTACTGTCTGTCTTTCCCCCTTTTAAGAAAATGTATAAATACTAAACGTCCTAAAAATCTCTTTGGAAAAAACAGACAATTCTGTGGCTTGTGTTTTTCCTAGATGTGCCTTAAACCTAACTTAATAAACTTTCACTGATTGAGATCCTGGCCTGAGTCACTCATTTTCGATTTTCAGGAACAAGACTGGATCCTTGGCCTGGTGACTGGATCCTTGCAAGTGGGCCTGGTACCTGTGTCTGCAGGAACAGGCATGGAGCCTGAGTTTGGGGAAGGATGATGCAGGTAGGGTGAAACTGTCCTACCTACCCTCTTCAGTTTGTCTTTTCTTACTTCTGTGCTTTACCAAAGTACTGTAATTTCACAAATGGATTCCCTAGCTCTCGTGACAGTGTTAGATAGTTGTTCAAACTGATATTTCTATGAAAGGACCAGTCTGGAAATTCCTATTTTCCCATCTTGCTGACATCACTCTCTTGCACTTCCTTTTTAAGCTAGACCACAGCATGGCAATGTTATTTATTTTCCAAAGCTTGTTTGACTAGATAGCTCATTTTATTTTTTAAGAGAATAAGGGCATAATGAAATAAGACCATTAAAACAATAAAGAATGATAAAACATTTTTTAAGAAACTGCCAATAGTCTTGGAGGTACAATAGATATTTCTAAGGCTAAGGAAGGGGGCTGGCATCTGAGGGTTAGAAATTTCTCCTGAGAGCAAGAATAGGCCTGCTGGTGGTGAGCTTTTAAATCTTCTGTGAAATTCAGGGCTAACCTGAGGCTCAGTGAGAATTTGTTTAATTTCCCAGGGAACAATGTATAGAACAGAACTTTAGTAGTATCGGAAACTATCCTCCAAATATGGTTGTCCCTAACTGCTAATTTTACAGCACCTCAGCAAAGGTGTCAAGTAAGTAGTAGTCCACATTTTCAGAAGCCAGCTTTTCCTGGTGTAGCAGTGGTCAAACTACTATGAAGTCTTTTATTCCCTTGATTAACATTTTCCCCTTCATCCAGGACTGTGCTTACTGATTTAAGGGGAGGCTGAGAGTGAGTTTAATGGAGCCTCCCAGATTGAAAGAGCCAACTGGAGCACAGTTTTTAATGGACTAAAAAGATTCATGCTTCCTGGCTTCCATCAGTTGAGAGGTAGTGAGGCAGTCCCATGGCTTTGGAGTCAGACTATGCACCTGAGTTAAAATCCACTATATCTAGCCATGTGACCTGAGTATGACTCAACTCTCCAAATCTCTATTTACTTGTGTAAGATGAGATACATTAATTCCTTCATTGTAGGGCTAATGGGAGAAGTAAATAGGATTGTGTATGTACTCATGGGCCAGACCTCTGTGTACTATGCCAGGTGCTATGCTGGACTTTCAGAGGTTGAACACACACATGCTGAACACACATGGTAGGCAATCATTAAAGACTTTTTTAGTTGACTTGATCTCATAGTGTAATTGTGAGACTCAAAAACTGAACAAAACACACAAAATAGAATATTTGAAGGACTTTGCAACTATGCTATGAGAAAGGAAACTAAGGAACTCTTTCCACATAAGCCTCTTTTCCCAAAAATAGAAATGGAGAGATGAAGCCAGGAGAAGAAAAATAAGATATGTTTTGAGGATAAAATAAAAATATTTATTAAAATAATGTGTATGATATGCCCACTGCAGCATCATTGTTGGTGAAAAAATATTTTGTGTAAGGTCAAGGCTTGAATCCTGGCCCCATGCACATCCTAGATGTGAATATTCAGAGCAGTATTTTTCCATCTCAGCACATTGACATTTGGAACGACATTGCTTTGCTGTAGGGGACCGTCCCAGGCATTCTAGTATGTTTAGCAGTATCCCCGTCCTCTGCCTTCTGAATGCCTCCACCAAGTTGTAGCAACCAAGAAAAGGCTCCAGATATTGACAAATGGCCTTTGAGTGATAAAACTGCTCCCAGGTGAGAACCAATGCTTTGGGGTCTATTTCACCAGAGAATGTAAGGGAAAAAAAATATATATATATATATATATATATCTCCCAAGAAAGAGATTCAGCACCCAGGCTTAGCCTGGTATCAGCACCTCAGTTGGTGGGACACATCTGAGTGCAGGTGTTTCTGCTACCCAGATTTGACCTCTACTCCAGCTGTATGTTTGTGCCCAAGTTGAAAAGAGGCTGCAAATATCAGAAAGGTCTGTCTTTACTGAAGTCTCTCAGAGTCATTGAGAAATATCATCTTTCCTTATCTATCCTCTGTCCCCCTTGCTAACTGCACTCTAGCCACTCTGCCCCCACTTATGTTCTTCAAACATACAGGATTATTAATGTCTCTACTTTGTATATTGTAGTGTATTGACATCTAGGAAACTTGCTGACCCTGAAGGGACATTCCCTCTTAGAGCTAGGTGATTCCTAGAGGTTGCAAACAACTAATCTATTAGTGTGTCCATTACACCCCCAACTTACTCTATTGGGCTCTCACTCTCAGGGCCATTGTACTGCTTCTGAATCACCCCAGGGCCAGGTGTCAGGAAATTAGGGACAGCCCTGATGCCCTACAGCCTGCTGCAGTGATTCAAACTAGCCAATTCTAAGGCAGCATTCCCTGCCTCTCCTGTTCTTCCCATGGAAATCACAGTAAAGGCTCTTCCTTCCCATGTTTCCCCATCAATCTCCCTGCCTCCTGACTGACTCTAATGCTTCCAGTGTGCCCCCCACCCATGGTGTGCCATGCCCCCTCCTCGTGCAGGTGTGAATATAACCAACTGATTTTCAATGACAAGTATTTCCTGACCCATTGGCCCCACCATACCTGAATAACAATAAAGCCTACACTTCCAAACACATGGATGGTGCCCTGCCAGCTTGGCTTTGCATGTGTGGTCCTCACACATATTCATCCACAGCCCAGCATTCTCTGGTTCCTCAAGCATTCCTCACTCTCCTGACACAGAGCCTTTGCTCTTGCTGTTTCTCCTTCCAGAGGCAGCCCTCTTTCTTCTGAAGACATCCCCAGACCTCGGGACATGCTCCACACTTCAGTCTCATCTCCATCATGCACTTCTCGGAGACCTCCTGTGAGCCATAGTCTAGGGTAAGCCCTTCATTGTCACTCAAGGGCACTCTGCTTTGTCTTCACATTAGTTAGCACGGTCTGAGTTTGATACCTGAGTGATTATTTGAGTAAAGTCTGGTTTCCCCTTCGAGATTGGAAATGCCAAGACAGCAGCAGCTGTGTCTGCCTTTCTTATTATTCCTTTATATGCACTGTCTGGAGCATGGTGTGTACTTAATATTTGGGACTTGAGTGGATGGAAGAATCTCTCAAAAACTCCTGGGAATGAGAGGAGTTTTTAAAGAAAGCCTGAAATCTTACAAAAGAAAGATGGAAGAGAGCCAGAGAAGTACATTTTATTACTATTATCATAACCTCATTTTCCTAAAGCAGCTAGATCAGACAACATAAGGTGTTAAATAGAGTATGTAATTAAGTTGGAATATTATACAATTAAAATTGGGTTAACAATCTAAATGTCTCATAAGTGTGGCATAGTTATAGAAAGATGGACTAAGTAGTTCTTCAAATTATACTGCACATTTATGTTTATTAACATGGAACAGTGGTCCTGATATATTGTTCGGTTAAAAAAAAACTAGGTTATAGAATAATCTGTATAGGTTGATATTGCTTTCTTGAAATTAGCATAAAATTGTGAATATGTGCTTATATTTACTGCACAACACTGTGAGAAACATATTTACTTGAAATATAGCAGTCCTATAAGGAAGGTGTTATTATTCTCTCCATTTCAAAGATAAAGAAAAATGGGTAGTTTTTTTTTTTTGTTTGTTTGTTTGTTTGTTTTGAGACAGAGTCTCAAGCTGTCACCCTGGGTAGAGTGCCATGGTGTCATGGCTCACAGTAACCTCAAATTCTTGGGCTTAAGTGATTCTCTTGCCTTAGCCTCCTAAGTAGCTGGGACTAAAACTGCCCACCATAACACCCAGCTATTTTTGTTGTTGTTGTTGCAGTTGTCGTTTATTAGCTGGCCCAGGCTGTGTTCGAACTCCCCAGGCTCTGTGCATGTGGCTGGCACCCTACCCACTGAGCTCCAGGCACCACCCCAAAAAGAGGTTTTTAGTGGTAAAACATTTGTCCATAATTCAGGACTAATTCTATGTAGTGATTATTTCTTCTTAGAATTATCTTTTTTTTTAAATTTTATTTTCTAAATATTCTGCAATTAATATAAATTAACTTACAATAAAATAATTCCAAAATACATATAAATTTTGATTCCATTAAAGCATTAAAACATTAGTGTTAATAATTTAACATTATTAGTTTAACCTAGATCTGTTTTTTTTAATGAACACTCTATCAAGACCATTTCTCCATGTTAATAAACATGACATTAAAGTGTGAACGTTTTAATAAAATATTTTATGCAATATATTCAAAACACAGTAGACTAAATATTATATGCAGATTAACTCTTTGAAATAAAGAGAAACTAGGAATGGGTGCAAATATTATAAAGAAGTTTGCTTTCTCTTTGGTTAGGCATTTTATGGTCAGTTCCTACAGTACAATTGTATTTGCTGTCATTATGAAGCGGTTCGCCAAATTTGCCTGCTACTCATATCAGACCAAATCCCCAAAAGGTATCTGAGGCAATTATAACTCTAATCTCACAATTTCAAGTATGTAAGAGATTTAAAATTCTTTTTCTTTTAGTGAAATTAATTTTTATTTCAAGTCCTCATTTTGCAAGTGGGGAAAAACTTGATTTCAATAAATTTCATTCTCCTTCCTTCCTCAGCCAACCTCTACCTTACCCCTCACCTGTGTCCTCTTCCTATAGATGAGCCATCACATTTTACTGTGTGTCCATACATCAGGGACAAATGAAGACATGTTAGTATTTCAGCAATATTATCTCAAATCAGAGGTGTTGAAATGCTGATAACAAGAAATCAGCTCCCAAACCAAACTAACTGGGATTCACCCTTCTCAGTGATCTGAGCCACACACTGGCCTCGGCTTTGTAGTACCAAGTTGTAAAAATTCCACCCTCTTGTGACCTAAAGTCAGCCAGGTTGACATGACCTCTCTTTTGTCAGGTCAAGGATTTATTGTCAAATGGAGATAGAATCCTCTTTACCTAGAAAGGGTGGTCATACCAGGTCATCCTGGAGGGAACTGAAAGAGTACATTGAGCCTAAGCTGGCAGCTGCTTTTGCCTATTAAGTAGTCCTTCTGGTCCAGAGCAGATGGCGTTGGCAGTGCCACAGAAGTCCTCCTGGAGAGACACAAGCACATTTAGAAGTTGACTTTGACTTCCCACATGAAATGTCCTTTCATTTCATGAGAGAGAGTGTGTATATGCACATAAATATACAAATATATACATATCGTTGGCATTTACATAGTGTTTAGTTTGCAGGCTGGTCTGTCAGTGTATTCTCAGTGCCCACTTAACCCCAGTGCTTGGCATACACTGAGCACATGATACTTGTTTGTTTCATCAATCAATAAGTATGTGAAAGGTAAATGAATTCACCTTTTCATAAGAGGTGAAATTCACAGAAAATACGCCATAGCTATGACACAATTCAGATGTATTTCATCCATAAAACGACTCATGGGGAGTCTAAGGGGAAAAAATTGCAAAGAGCTGCCCTTCCCAGAGCTCCAGAGTTGGAGCTCCGGAATCTGCTGCGGTGATTAGGAAATCCTTAGGGTTGGGTCACGCAGGGTATGGGGAAGAAGGAGTTCTTTGTCACCAGAGTAGCACTTCTGGATGGAGGCATGGCAGCAGAATCAGCCCCGCAGAGGGTCTGCCCAAGGTCGGTTCACCGTCAGACTCAGGGGGCCTCGGGGCACCCTTCTTTCCTGGGTATCTGGAGCCAACCAGGGGTTCACAGCTAGGGAGGTCATAACTCCTCATTGTGCCAGCAGAGTGGCAAGGGGCTCCTGAGCCTGATAATTGCAGTCAGCCAAGAATTCCATCCCAAACACAGCTTTCATAATGAGCTTGGGGATTTGTAACTTGGTGCCTGGCAACACCTTCTGTTTCCATCAGTGTCGTCATGATCATTAACTTCGCAATTACATTTATTTGAACACCTATGCACCAGGCCTGTGCCAAGTACTTTGTTTCTAATTGTTACAACCTCTTTGGAAGGTATTATTTCCATGTTACAAAAGAGAAAATGAGCCTTAGAGAGGCTAAATAGCTTTTTGGAGGCTTCCTGCTGAGAAAAGCCTCACTTTCTCAGCTCAAAAAGTTCATTGATTCCCCATCACCTAAAGTTGCAGTTTCTACCTGGATTTGGAAGAGCCTGAGGGCACCAGCCCTTAGGCACCCAGCATCCCTGTTCTGGAACACTTCTGATGCCATCTTATTGGCCACACTGCTGTACCTTAAATATGCCTCATGCCTCTCTGTCTACACACTTCTTCACTCTCCCAAGCTCATGCTGCGTGTTTTCTGCCCACCATTTCCAGCTGTTTCACAGCCTGCGTCTGCCTCTTAAAGAGCTCACCTGTGTCCCCTGCCTGGAAGGTCTCTGGTGTGCTCTGGATGCACGTAACACTTTGTCTTCATCTTTCATATGACACGGATTTCATACTCCTTTGAATAAATCACATTTAGTTGGACTTTGTATAATATGTATCTTATTTACTCAGGCGCAGATATTAACCTGAATAATCTATCCTTATTTAGAGTCCTTGTTTAAATTATTTATTAGCTGACCATCTTTACAAGGAGTGGAAAATCAGGACAATTTTCTGATTCAGTCTGATTAATTTTGACAGTTATTTTAATTGTAAATATTTATGTAAGTATGTATACCTAGGATAAATGTCACGTACCAAAATTAGCATGAGACAGATCCAGCCAAGAAGCAGTTTAATAACTGGATAACTTAGGTGAAATAGACAAATTCCCAGGAAAACACAACTGCAAAAATCAGCACAAATAGAAAAATCTCAATAATTGCATTTATTAAAGAAATTAAATTTTTAACAAGAAATCTTCCCACAAAAATATCATGAATCAAGTGAGTTCACTGGAGAATTCTCTTAAACATTAAGAAAACAAGAATACCAATCTTACATTCTTTCTGAAGTTATGAGAATAACATTACAAATTAAACTACTTCTCAACTCATTTTATAAAGTCATCAGGTCCTGATTCCTGGTACAAAAATCCTAAATAAAACATTTTTAATTGAAATCCAGCAATATATAAAAAGCAAAATGTATCCTGACCAAGTGAAATATAGAGTTGGTTTAAAATCAAAAATAAATCAATGCAATTCACCAAATTAACAAAATGTAGGAGAAAAATAATATTGTCATTTTCATACATGCAGAAAATAATTGTAAAATAAGTCCAACAGGACAATTTTCCCTTCACGTGACATATTGCAATGCCTGAAGACATTTTTAGTTTTCACAACTCTGGGATAAAAGGGATACTAATGTCATCTAATGGGTGGAGGTAGGGACACTGTTAAACACTCTACAATGCATAGGACAGGCTCGAAACACCAGAAATTCTCCAATAAGATAAGGCAAAGAAATAAAATAATATAAAAATTGGAAAGGTAAAATTAAAACTTTCTTTATCGTACAGGTGAATCTTTCTAAGAGTAGAATGTGAACATTTTAAAGCAATAACTGAGAAAATGACATGAAGGCTGTGTTGACCAGTTTGATGGAAGTATTTCAGATTGCATGTGAAAACCCCACACTGTACCCCAGAAGTGCACTAATGTACATAGTTATCATTCAATTTAAAAAAAAAGAAAAAAAATAGTTAAATTCTATGAGCCTTTAAATAAGAAATACATTGCTTTGGCTATTCCCAGCCCAATAGCGACTGAGAAAGCCACATCCCTCCGTTTGCTTGAAAAGTGCACTTACTGCACTACGGTGCTTGTCTCTAAAGCACTCGTCTTTCCTCTTCTTCCCTACACCCCACTCCCTGAGACGTCCTGCATGGTGATTAATTCCAGCTCATGTGTGTTCTTGTTACAATATTTAATATTATTTTAAAGAACCTCAGGTGTACAGAATTGGATTAATTATAATTCTCAGTCCATGAATAACTTACCATCAATGATTCATACATGATTTTAATTCATCTGGTTTATTTAATTTCAGTACTACATTAAACATTCAAAATATAGCATGCAGCCCAATAATTAGAACTCTGACAATAACATTTATCTATTCATATGCTTCTCACATCCTCTTCTCCTGTCTCTCCTCCACCCTAAAATAAATATAGTCCCAAGTTTTGTGTCATATTCCTCTAGTATTTTATAGTTTTCGAGATATATACATATGCCCTAAATAATATATCATTAATTTAACTTGTTTTGAATTTTGTAAAGAATATTAATGCTATGCATAGTTCTCTAGGACTTGACTTTTTAATTTCCATTAAGTTAATACGATCCATCCAAGTTGTAGTGAATACACAAGATTGATTCAGCCCAGTGTTCTATAAAATTCTATTGTTTGACTTTATCATCATTTATTTATTCATTCTCTTAGGTTTGTTTCCAGGTTTTTCTTTTTTTTTATCAAATCATACCTGTTACATTAATACTATCATGGGGTACAGTGTGCTGTTTTTATGTACAATTTAAAATATTTTCATCCAACTAGTTAACATAGCCTTCATGTCATTTTCTTAGTTATGGTGTTAAGACATTTATATTCTACAATTAGAACGATTC